>JAMPIV010019974.1:0-114381 GCA_024509875.1 Oreohelix idahoensis | reverse complement strand
GCCAGGGTGTTGCAACTCAGTCACCAAGTCTCACTAGAGCCAGGGTGTGCAACTCAGTCACCAAGTCTCACTAGAGCCAGGGTATGCAACTCAGTCACCAAGTCTCACTAGAGCCAGGGTATGCAACTTAGTCACCAAGTCTCACTAGAGCCAGGGTGTGCAACTCAGTCACCAAGTCTCACTAGAGCCATGGTGTGCAACTCAGTCACCAAGTCTCACTAGAGCCAGGGTGTGCAACTCAGTCACCAAGTCTCACGTGTTTACACTGGATTCATGACTTTATGGGAGTTGCAGGAAACCCGCTGAGATTGAGGATCATAAAGAGAAAAGATACTGGACAGTGTGACATCGTGGCAGGGAAATAATCCATGAACAGAATTGATAAACGACAATGCGGACATAACGTTATGCACAGACATGATCGCCTACCCAGCTGGAATGGTACTTGAAGACATACCACTGGAAATGAAAGTGGGGTCATAGTGCTATTTCATGAACTTGTTTTTTTTTAAATTATTATTATTCTTAAATATTTTTCTTAAAGAAACGAAAATCAAATGGAATGTTTCTCTCGTGTCACGTTTTAAAATTATTTTATCATGCTTCCACGTGGCTCTGTGAACGGATATATTTTATATTGGAACTAATTAATTAGTAAGTAGCCTACCGCAAAGCACTTTGTGGCTGCTGAATTTTTAAAAAGTAGACAACACTGCAGTAAATTAAGTAACTATTTTGTTTTAGAGAAAAATAGCCTCGCTAAACATGTCTGACTGAAGGGCGCAACATTCATGAACTTCAGTAATATTAGTCAGACACTGCATGTAGAAAAACATACGCCCCAAAGTGATTGTATTATGGGCACATGATGAGGTAACAAGGCGGAGATGAGGTAACAAGTGGGCGTGCTTTGACTATAGTGGTCTGATAGGAAATTCTATACAGAGCGATCCAACATGAGACAATCTGATCATCAGAAGTGGTCCCTCCGTCGATCAAGTGTTTCGGCCCTTTAATCTCCTTTACACTCTAAAAAGGGGGGGGGGCACCTGGGTCATGACTCCCGTCTCAGCCTCCTGTTGTCTTGTGCAGAAAATGAACCCATTCCACCGTGGTTGCCAGCCGGAGACAATTGTGAAATGCAGGTGAATGGTCAAAGTACCCCGTGACAAAACTTAACTTAGAATTACTAGAGAGTTTATGCAGAGTCATTCTGTGGGCGGTTCCTGAAAGAGTCGTGAAAGTGGAACCAGCATGGAGCTGTGATACATGGTAACAAGCTGAGATTAGTCATGCTGCTGAGTGAAACAGGACAAATACGATATGCCAGACTTCATAGACACAGGCCCAGGAGTTAGTCCACTAACAGGCTACTCAAGTAAGGAACTATTTTTTATGTGTGCACGATTGAGAAAGTTTGGTCAAAAGTTTGTGTTTTAAAACATTACGTGCTGTGTTTTTGTTTTGGCTAGGCACGCCTCATTCAACCAAGACAAAAGGTACGTTGGTTTTATTAGGTTGTATATACAAAGGTAAAAGATGTTCTGGTCTGTATGGGAAACAGAGCTAAATTGTTAAGTTGTATAATTGATAGTAATAGCAAGAGAAAGTGCAAATATTGTAAACTGTTTGATTGACATTAATAAGAAGAAAATGTAGCTAAGATTGTAGATTGATTGATAGCAACTGGGATAAATGTAGCTACGACTGTAGTCTGACTGACTGTCGCGTTTAGATAGGTTTTAAAGTTAATTATGGTCCCGCCTGAGTATAGGGGATGGTGATAATACGTGAGAAGTAAAGGTGTAAGAAATAGATTTTCACGAGTGGATAGTTTAAGGAGAAGATCTGTCTCTGGACTGAATAGTTTCTCTAGTCCAGCCTATCTATACGACTATAATTTAGTATAAGACAATCTTGCACCTCCCTATCTTGCGAAATATAAGTTACACTAACCACACACACACAGCTATGTGACAAGAAGACACACAAACGTAAAAAAACTATGGTACATTTTGGTATGGGTCTGACCAACACACAAAGGTACGTTCTTTTGTTGTTTATTATCATTAAACTTTACAACATCAAATATCTAAAAGAGAAAGATCAAATCCATCAGAATTTCATATATAGAAAAATACAGAATACCTGTGCCCTCCCCTCCTTGAGAAGATAAGAACCCAACAAGTTAATAACCCCAAAGGTTAAAAGTTTAGCACTAGGTTACAGTATAGACAGTAAAGAAAAACAAAGTTCCTAATAAGTGCTACTCCGTAAAGTAAACAATTTTAAAAGCAAAATAACCAGTTTGGTACAAGCTACCGTAACAAGAAAATATTCAATCTCTCTCTCTCTCTCTCTCTCTCTCTCTCTGTCATACGTGGCCACGCTCTCGCTCCTTACCTAATCTTGGTGATATTTCCGGTATACAGTTATCCTGAATATATTTATCGATATTGATAATGTCAGTGTTCAGTGCCAAATTTGGCCCCAGTCCAGCCTTGACGATATCTTTATAAGGTGGACGCCAAGTTTGGTGGTGTACTCCTGGATCAATAATGTCACCTCGAATAGTTAATGTAGAAAAAAATCGAGATCTGGTGTTCACAGCAAAGAATGGAAAACAAATACTTCTAGTATTTGGACACAGCTCGTTGCTTAAAAAAAATGTTACTGATGATGGTAATTGATTGATTGGTAAATCCTATCGGCTGGCTCTGTGGGGAGTGCCGATTTTGAAACAGCGCAACTTTCTGGATAGTTCCGGTGCTACGACTGTCAAAGGTCAGATATTGATATTATTTCATATACCACTCCCGTGGGCTGATAAATTGGAAAAGTTATATGGGTATTGATAGTCCAGTTAAACTTAATAGTTAAATGTTTATTTGTCTTTTAGCCAGTCCTGTTCACCGCTGAATTTGGTGACTCGTAAGCCACGAAGAAGACAACATAAATCCAATCAGTAACTGGAGACAACAATAAAAAAAAACCGCTGGCCGCTCTGTCAGGTCTGCGAGAAATAAACAAGACATTATGAAAAAGAAATGCAACTATTCTATATGTACACGGACGGGGACAAGACGATCTCTTTCCCGCTCCGGCAGTCCTGCTTAAAGTTAAAAGGCACACGGTGACTTTATTTACAACTATACGGTCAGCTTTTCGCCCGCGCTGCACTTTCAGGTACGGACCAGGTATGCACCTTCCCGCCCCTCTGCGCGCGCGTTAACGATCAGCTCACACTGTCAACTATTGTTTAATTACCCCTAAGCGCACTTATAAATATCGTCTGTCGTTAATAGTTATTTTATTGTCGGCGCCTGTTAGTTTAGTCATAAGGTATAAACCATAGTCACTTACTATAAAACACAAAATGAAATAAACGTGAATCCTATTCGGTCACTATAGTCGCGCTTAACACTTAATCAGTCAACTAAACCGTATCTGCTGGTGCGAGAAGCGGGTGATGGAAATTACATTCTAACTGCACCTCTGGCAAAGATAAATAGCTACGCGTTATTTATTTCACTAGTTTTAACGCTAGAAAATCACAGTGAATTATAATGGTAAACTTAACACATTAAATCACGTAAATGCTAATTTCTATTACCACAAATCAGAAATGAAACAATCCCCACGAGATGCTATTAGCACACTCCCACAATGGTTCTAGAATAAACGTGCTTAGATTATCCAAAATTCTGAGCGACAACTGATTAGTGAGTTTAAGGAACCACTGTTTATTTATATTCATTGGCTCTCTGATCCCTAATGTTGTTAATTTCGCATTTACGTGCGAACTATAAGAATTAAGAAACTGTGGCCCAGATGAAAGATTTCCACGGTCGTTCTGTTCGGCGTTGCTAACCGACAACAGAGACTTAAACCGTGTAACGGGCTTCTTTAGATTTCCCCTGTTTCTGGAGATCAAAGCGTTTATCTCCCCCTGAATGTACGAACATCACAGGGTCCCTCGGGAAATATTTCTGCCCGTGCGGCTACTTGAAAGAGGTCCGGTGTTTATCCACGTGCATCTGTCCGATGTCCGATGATTGACAGATTCAACTCGCGTGAGAAACTCAGGTAAACAAACCAGATTAGCTCCCCGTTAGGACTGGCAAGTCGCGGAAGTTGGTAATTTGTCTGTTTGTTTACGTCTCAAGAAAAAGGGGCGTGGATTAAAAGTGAGTAAACGCAGGGTGTTAATGCATGGCTTGCTAGCGAATTATAGAACTACGCCGAGGTCACGAAAGGCTGTCGGATACTGTAGGCTATATTTCCATTATACGTCACACTGACAATAATACGATGAAATGTAGCTGCGACTGTAGTCTGACTGACAATAATACGAGTAATACGAGAAAATGTAGCTACGACTGTAGTCTGACTGACAGTAATACGAGGAAATGTAACTACGACTACAGTCTGACTGACAATAATACGAGGAAATGTAGCTACGACTATAGTCTGATTGACAATAATACGAGGAAATGTAATTACGACTGTAGTCTGATTGACAATAATACGAGGCAATGTAGCTACGACTGTAGTCTGATTGACAATAATACGAGGAAATGTAGCTAAGACTGTAGTCTGATTGACAATAATACGAGGAAATGTAGCTACGACTGTAGTCTGATTATTTGTTGCTGTTGTAGTTTAACTAGGGCTGCTGAGCTCATAACTCTGTCGCAGGCAATGCCAAACTGAGGAATTTGCATCTGTTCTGTAGCAGTTTCGTGGTGCTGTATTGAGTTAGTTTTGGAGAGCTCGGTAATAGCTTCCTTCTTTCTGTGGAGAATCCTGGGCAAGTGAGCAGCAGTGTTGCCACAGCGGGCTATTTTTTTTACTAGATCTTTGTTTTTTTGGGTTCCGTCTGGGTATCTGGGTATGTTTTCCCCAAATCTGCATTAATCTGGGTTATTTGACAATTGACATTTATAATGTATGTATATTCTGTGCACTGAGCATTATACATTATATTTATATTATAATTAAATGTATAAAATTATGTGCTATATATTATATATTCCACTTAAATGTAATTCTTGTTTTTAACCACATCAATGACGTTGATTTTTTACTCGTTTACATCAGCTATCTATTTCCTGTTATTCTGTTAATGGCTGTCATCTACAATACTCAGTCATTTTTGCGATGTGTTTTAAAGTATTCTTTTTAAATTTTAAACTTAAGCGATGATGAAGGTACGCTAGGTAGTTGTAGCATCGTGACGATACACACGCCACTGTGTAAAAAAGTGAAGCCATTGTATCAGCAGGCTTTTTGTGAGGAATGGCAATCGCTATGCTGCGATTTGTACGGTCTGTTCCTGTACATTAACCAATGCCAACAGAAGAACAAAAGAAGAAAATATGGGTTTATCTCGAGAACTTGAGTGGCAACCTTGGTGAGCAGCACATGCTGAACTGTCTCTCATAGGGATAGATACAGTTGCGGCAATTAGACTTATTTTAGGGGTTTAATCTGTTTAAGGGCTTGTCGAGTCTTGTGTGCTCTGGTCTTAGTTGGAAGATTGTGCTCTATTTCAAGCGTCGTGGGTTATTGATACTGTCATCTTCGTTGGGATGGATCATTTCATGGCACGTGGAGTAGGCCCTTTGCCCATTGGTTCAGCCATTCCCGTTGGATGTTATTTTGGAGTATTAATATAGCTGTCTGCATGTTGGCTAAACTTTGTCATTAAACCTTGTCTGTTTAAAAAAAAATCATAATTGCGGTATGTAGGAAATAAGGATTGTGCGCGATTGAATGTAATCTATGCAAATTTCGAGGTCTGAGAAGAAAAAAAATAAATAGAACCACTGATCCAACCAGGCAAGTCGTAAGAAATGACAAAGATAAAGTTATGCCTCGTGCCAGAAACTTGATTATTGAATAATGACTATAGACACTACTAAGCGATATGAAATAATTTGGAACTGGCGGTCACAGGGCAGTGATCGTTCCGTCCTCTCTACGGAGCATACAGACTAGTGGCGTAATTAGGCCCCGCGTATATCAAACTTCCCGGTGGGGGGAGGTGGGGGTGCACCTTGTCGACTGAATCCCCAAACACACTACTGCTACTTTTCCTTTTTGGCTCCTTATGGAGCATGGAACCGTCAATGCAACTAGTCCCCTTGCACGAAGCCACCACTGCAACTAGTGCCACATGCACGAAGCCACCACTTCAACTAGTGCCCCTTGCACGAAGCCTCCACTGCAACTAGTGCCCCTTGCACGAAGCCTCCACCGCAACTAGTCCCCTTGCACGAAGCCTCCACTGCAACTAGTCCCCTTGCACGAAGCCTCCATCAAAGCTTTCATATGGTCTGACAGTTATGGCTTCAGTAGTAATTTGTTTTACATGGTAAGGCTGCCAGCGAAAGACAGCCGATAGGATAGTATGGCGTTCTCTCTGGAAAACCTCTACACCCCAGGTTAGAAGAGGAACGACTAAGTAAGAGGTAGCCCAGCCTCTTACACAATCTCATATTAGTCGATTATTATGATTGCCTGAGGAAGCAGTAATTCCATTATTTCTGCGTCCCCTTAGAGCAGTGCTTCTTAAACTACTTCAGTGTCATTCACCCTTTAGTCTTTATCACAAAATGTCATTCACCCTTTAGTCTTTATCACAAAATGTCATTCACCCTCCAGTCTTTATCACAAAATGTCATTCACCCTCCAGTCTTTATCACAAAATGTCATTCACCCTCCAGTCTTTATCACAAAATGTCATTCACCCTCCAGTCTTTATCACAAAATTTCATTCACCCTCCAGTCTTTATCACAAAATTTCATTCACCCACCAGTCTTTATCACAAAATTTCATTCACCCACCAGTCTTTATCACAAAATTTCATTCACCCACCACTGAATTTCCTTATGTTTTTGTTAATTTTCGTCTTACTCTCCCTCGTGTATATAACTGATATTTTCACATGAGCAAAAAATCGAAATTAACTCATTTCTTAAGTGTTTATTTTATTCAAGTTTTTATGCGTCTAAAAATATGTATAGAAAACTAGGAGTGAGAAAACAATTAACACAGAAAAATTATTAGAGTTTTTCTACAATTTTCATAAACCCAAAGTTAGTAAACAAAATCTTATAACTTAGTCTTAGATTCTTAGAAACAATTTTTTCTTATTGTGTCTTTATCACAAAAATATGACAAGCAGTCTTTATCACAAAATTTCATTCACCCACCAGTCTTTATCACAAAATTTCATTCACCCTCCAGTCTTTATCACAAAATTTCATTCACCCACCACTGAATTTCCTTATGTTTTTGTTAATTTTCGTCTTACTCTCCCTCGTGTATATAACTGATATTTTCACATGAGCAAAAAATCGAAATTAACTCATTTCTTAAGTGATTATTTTATTCAAGTTTTTATGCGTCCTAAAATATGTATAGAAAACTAGGAGTGAGAAAACAATTAACACAGAAAAATTATTAGAGTTTTTCTAGTTTACATAAAGTAAAGTTAGTAAACAACTATCTTATAACTTAGAATTAGATTCTTAGAAACAATGTTTTCTTATTGTGTATGTTTACCACAAAATATGACAAGCAGTATACTTCTACACTGGCCGTGTCTGCAATAGTGTGTTGCCATTTATAAATTTATGATCTCACTATCTCGTCTGGTCTCCCGTGAAAGGTTATATTACAGTACATTTTGGGCAATGTCCTGCAACTTTGAAATGAGAAAACCATATGTGGAGAGAAAAAAACATATCAAATTTCCAACTCCACTGACATTAAAAAGCTTACTAACCACTTTAATGTCAATGCCTTTTTTTTTTTTTTTAAGCATAGAAAAGAATTATAAATTGTGGCCGCCTGTGGGGTTTTATATGTTCAGTGAAGACTGGTCCTAAGGCACCATATAAGTGTGATAGGGTGGGGCGAGATGATGATGATGATGTTGTTGTGATATTTGATCACTCTCTTTTCACACTCGCAACCGACCCGATTCAACAATAAAACTCTTGATTCTAGAGGCAGGGGCTGTATTTATTTTTACAACCCATTCAGTGACTAAACAAACATTAAACAAATAAATCAACGAACATAAAACCAAACAAACAAACACCCAACAGTGCTCGATTGCTAATCTGAAGAAGCAAACAAAGCAACGAATAGTTAAAATCATAGTTGAATAACGATACTCTCACCTGCCAAACAGTCCTTCCACGCCACCTGACACCCTCAACTATCACACACGCACACACTCATGCGTGTCGTCCAATGCGACTAGTAAGGTGTTGTGCATGAGGCTGGCAATCTCACCGTTTAACATCGGTTGCTACCAAAACCACTACTGCAAGAGCACACACTCAGCTATCACACACACACACACACTCATGCATGTCATCCAATGAGACTAGTATGGTGTTGTGCATGAGGCTGGCAATCTCACCATGTAACACAGATTGCTACCGAAACCACTACTGCACGAGCATATGAATACTTCATGCGGAGGCAAACCACACTGGTGGCCCAATGCTCCCTCAGGAGCGGAGAAGAGAAATATATATCTCCAAGTGAGCCCACGTGCTCTCACAAACCATTCTACACATAACCATAATTAAATAATAATAAAATGGACATAAAATAATATTCAACTATCTGTACAACAAATACTCTCAATAATGAGAATAAACCACCACCCCGCAACGGATCCATCTCAATACTTGTTCCTGCACTCTGAACATGTCGTAAGTGACGACTGGTGCGCCTGGCCACAAGCGTGTCGTATATGACCCCTGATGAGATTGGGAACTCATCACATGAAACACATAGTTACAGAAACAACCCTCGTAATAGCATATAAATGCTTCTTGTGGGCCTGTAATGGACACCAGCTGCATTGGTGTTTCCATGCTCCGCCGGGAGCAACCAGAGAAACACATGTCTCAACAAAGGAGTGGCCTCGCGCTCTCCCGAAATCTAAATACATATCCTCACCTCACTCAAAGTAACTCACTAAAGATATACAGTAGAAATATCAATAATCGTGAAATACACTTAATTACAATATCAAAGAATAAGATAAAATTACTCTTGACTTAACAACTAGAACTAAAGTCATCACCACGTGGCCTCCCGGCTGCCATCTTGATATTTTTGCTAACAGGTTGATATTATCTAAATTCACGTGAAATAGCTTCATACCATATTTGCTTTTCTGATAAATGAAATAATCGCTCTTAAACTTTCACATCTATCTATCTATTTAGACCTAATTCACTAAACATTAAAACAGACTCGTGCTGAATATAATTTCAGAATTATAGAACATTAATGCTAATCTAAATTAACTCACGTGCTCAAGGCATCTAGCCTACACTCTGGTGTCTAACTTCGTTTCTCTCTCGTCTGGGCGGCTTTTGCAAAATAGGCCCGTTCGCCGCCTAGGCACATCTTATATAGACCCTATGGCTGATCACTCAACTTCAGTGCGATGCGCGCATTAATTTAGCCGCATAAATAACACTCGCGATATTTGCTTTATTAGGCACGAAAACACAGATAAAACCTACCGCTATTAAATATAACACACAACTACCAGATATAACACATCACAACTAATTCTTAGGCTTTATTATGGCCTAAACTAATATATCTTCTTGAAGACTTTTTACATTCCAGCATGCTTCGCGCACATCTAAAATATATGGGCAATAAATATGCCAAGAAACAGAAAGGGGGCGGGCGTCTTTTCGGCCCCATCACATAAGTGTCTATGTGGCGGTGGGGGAATTATTTTGCATGTACCACTTTTACATGTTCCTTGACAGAGAGTAGGTTTGGTTTACTAGCCTATCTGCTAGAGATTTATATTCCTCTCCTTTTATTTAGCGTTATCAGGTTCGATTGCTTCTTCTCTTCAGATGTAAGAGTAGCAAATTAACATTGATAGATCAGTTTCTCGACTTAACATTCAAACTCTTCAATTACCTCCTCAACAGCGTTCATTTTTGAATAGGAACAACTTTTAATAACCTTCGTTTGAAAACTGATTTGAGTCAAATACAACAAGGTCTCGGATAATTGCATAATTACAGTAATGTACAAAGTCAAGTAATATATCTGCATTATTTCATTGGCGCTAAATTTCCTTTGCACCTTTTCTTAAGATTCGTTTCTGACTCTGACTGAACTCCTTGTTTCTACTATGTTCGTACGTTGGGTAAGTAGCTTCCGTCCTTGACAACATATTCTCAGCTTTTCAGTTTAGTCTCTTATTCAAAACTTTCTTTTTCTTCTTTGTATTCCATAAGTTTAATGTTTTCCAATGCAAGGGGCATTCTTTCTCAGCAAGGTTTTAGTACATAGGATTCAGTATCGCTTTGATTGAATCCTCGAACAGGCAGTTATGGCTGTGAGCTCTATAAAAAATGCATTTATTTGTATTCAATACTTACAAATGTTTGAAATCACAAAAAAACCACACAACATCCTGGAATACACTTTTGATAAATAAGTGTGAAGTTGATCTCCTCAACTAAGAAATGCACTGAGCTGGACCAGACACGTCCTTTCTGCATCGCTCTAATATTCTAACTACTCAAATGGCGTCGCGTTCTGATTCTTGCCGGGGAAAATCTGAGCTCTATGATTGGTTAGGGGAATCACATGACTAATTTATGGCATCTACGAAGCGACTCTAGCCTATTTAAAATTTATGTTATTGTTTTATTTTATGCTCTGTTTCTGGGAAGATATTTATTTATATGCTAATCTGTGCTTCCACCGTCTTTGGTGGAATATAGCCTGTTTCCGAGGAAATCACGGTATACACGGCTACAAAATATTTGAGTAAATTAAGTCATTCACCCTTCATGTTTCATTCACCCTTCTAGTTTCATTCAACCCAAAATAATTTGTTTCATTCTGGGGTGAACCACTCACCAGTTTAAAAAACTGCCCTAGAGACCCACGAACACTGCACGGGTGCGATCTCAAAACATATATAGTTCTAAACATTTTTCTTTAAAAAAATATTTGTAGTATTCCAGATATCGTGGTTGGTCTGCTACCGACCTGTTATCCTCGTAATTAGGTCGTGCTGCATATATTAAGGTCCAACAATGATCAAAATAGAATTAGACTGAAGCAATATCAGAAAATTGTTTCTGTATTCCACAGATTTACAGTTACATCTAAGCTCATAGCCTCAAACTGTTGGCATAGCTTCAGCCTTTGTGCACGCGCACAAGCATGAACGACGTGAACTTAACTCTGACCTTGTACGGGGTCAAAGACCTTCGTCTGGTGAGTCTGTACTTTTTTCTCTTGAAATCGTTCACATAGAGTTTCGAGTTTTCGATTCTGTAAAAAATGTTTCAAAAGTAGAGTAACAGACTCACATTGTACGTATTTTGTGTGTGCTGGAGGTAGGGGCAAGGATAGGAAAAGTTTCCATTTCTAAGACAAAAAAGAAATGATACAATCGCTCATTAACTAGTTTCAACATCTCTAAGCGTTAGTTGCGGTACATAATGCCTGCGTCACCAGCGCGCTTCTATATGGCAGCGAAACATGGACCACCTATGCTAAGCAGGAGAGAAGGCTCAGTGCCTTCCATCGACGGTGTCTACGCCACATCCTTGGTATATCGCGGAAGGACAAAGCGACAAATGTCGAGATGCTGTCATGCGCTGACCTTCACAGCATGTATACACTGGTCTACGCTGGCTTAGCCTTGTCCTCCGTGTGGAAGATGGTGGCTACCCCAGAGATATTTTCTACGTACAACTGGCAAGAGATATCAGGCGACGCAGCTGAGGTTCAAAGATGGTGGCTTCCCCAGAGATATTTTCTACGTACAACTGGCAAGAGATATCAGGCGACGCAGCTGAGGTTCAAAGATGGTGGCTTCCCCAGAGATATTTTCTATGTACAACTGGCAAGAGATATCAGGT
Source organism: Oreohelix idahoensis (assembly GCA_024509875.1). Classification (NCBI taxonomy): domain Eukaryota; kingdom Metazoa; phylum Mollusca; class Gastropoda; order Stylommatophora; family Oreohelicidae; genus Oreohelix; species Oreohelix idahoensis. The sequence goes on along the minus strand of JAMPIV010019974.1, from coordinate 102,435 downwards.
GACGCAGCTGAGGTTCAAAGATGCGAGCAAAGGAGACATTAAAGCACTGGATAAAAATCCAATAACCTGGGAGGAGGAAGCTGCCGATCTCGCCAAGTGGCGATACTCCCTACGGCGTCACCTCAGATTGGGCGAAAAGAAGCTCACAACAAGCAGAAGAGAAAATAACACGTGGAAAGGAACACCAGGGAACAAATAAAAATAAAAAAACAGCTGAGGACTATTGTGGTAGGGCCACTGGTTATTTGGTTGTAGATGAGTTTGTTGATTTGTTTACTCTGTTTATCTTGTGAATTGTTCGATGTTCAAAGTTATTCGAATTGTGTGTAATGTTTGTTTCTAGCGTTGTGTATTGAATTCTCGTTTAATGGCGAGGCACGCGTTTTGATCGTATAGTGCAGCGGTTTTCAACCTGTGCGCTGCGGCGCCCTGGGGCGCCATGACTATTGGTCAGGGGCGCCGTGGGTGGGCATGGATTTTTTCGTATTTAGCTGTAAAGAAAACACAGAGCTGTGGGAAATTTTATTTTTGGTGTTTGTCAACCTGGATGACCAGGGGGGAAATTTCACTTCTGATGTTGGCCAGTCTTTGAAGTCCAACTCCCCCGACCCGCCTATCAACTTTCCGCGCATTCTCCTCGCGCGACCATAGTAGGTAACACGGTGATTTTCTGTTTTCAAACGTTTTTGATTGTGTTGTGAGTTTGATATAAACTATGGAAAGATTTTTTAATTTGGCAAGTGTTAGTAAAAAGCGAGAACTTGTTGAGGATGACAAGGAAAGTGGTAATTAGGAAAGGAAACGTAAGTATAGAAAATACGACGAAGGTTACTTAGATTTTGGTTTCACGTGCACTCTTGTGAACAATGAAGAGCGTCCACAGTGTGTTTTGTGTTTCAAAGTACTCTCTGTCGAATGTATGCTGCCTAGCAAATTGAAGCGCCATTTAGAAAGTGTTCATAAGAATGACGTGGGCAAACCAAACGAATATTTCTCTAGAAAGCTGAGTCAAATTAAAGAACAAAAATCAGCATTTTCTAAGCAGGCGACAATCTCGAGTAAAGCTCTTCTAGCGTCCTACAAGGTAGCATGCCGTGTAGCAAAATGTAAGAAACCCCATACGGTTGCAGAAGAACTCGCTTTACCGTGTGCTATTGATATTGTGTCCATTTGTGGCGTGAGGTTTTTATTGGCTCTTGGATCAGTATAGTACTGACAATTACAGAAATAGAATTTCTGCAGAAAATGGTGAAGTCCCAGTGTCTGAAAGAACTACTGGTATCACAAATTAGTTACGGCTGTGAATGATCTGATCTCGAAAAATTAGTAGAGAGGAGACCGACATAAATTGCCACCTCCGCTGTGTAACTAACTGTGATATTAAGACAAGGAAACAGATTTTACTTAACAATGATAAAATTGACAAGTCTTCAAATACAATTTCCTTATTATTTATTTAGTATATACACTATCTACTCTTGTGCTGAAGGGTGGATGTTGAAACAATGGAATGTAATGGATTTGTAAGTTCACAAATGATTCACATATATTTATATATTTATATATATTACAAGTCTTCCAATTATAGGAAACAAATTTATATCAGCTGGGCTGTTAATCACTTATAGTAAATGTATCAGCTGTGCTGTTAATTAAGTATATAAAATTTATCAGCTATGCTGTGATTTTTGTCTCTTGCTATGCTAACTCGCTTTCTCGTCACTGACAGTTACTTTGCTCACAATGCTGACAGAAATGGTACTAATGTGTACTCATCTCTCAAAAGTTATGTCCTTCTTAGTTTCTTGCACACAGCACCCGCTGATGGTCGTTTCGTTAGCCCACCCAAGACTGAGGGGGACTAAAGAGGTAGATCCTGCGCAATCACTGTGCTCCTGCGACGTTCCAGGCAGCTGGATTGACACGACATACGACCTCAGGTTTGATGACACGAATAAAACATGTAACAAGTAAAAATAGGGGCTAATTTCTGTCATTAAGCCCACCTATTTCTATTGTTTGATGAAATGAGCGTGTCTCAGGTGTCTGCATGTAGGATGAATGACAACATGGCTCAGTATGAGTTAGCAATAGCGAGACAAGATAGGTGTCTACTTGCAAAACATTCTTTCTGATAAATTAACACATGGGTACATCCAATAATATGAGTTCAATACATGAATACATCCAATGATATAAATTCAATACATGAATACATCCAATAATATAAATTCACTACATGAATACATCCAATAATATAAATTCAATACATGAATACATCCAATACTATAAATTCCTAGGTGTGATACAACCATTTCCTTCCCCCTATAATATACCAGGCCCTCTCTGACAAGTGCTATAATATATCCTAACAATATTGTTATGTTCTTATGATAGGAGTATATGAGACGAGGACTGTTTGGTTATATTTCAGGTGGGAGTAATCTGAATAGACTGAAGTTATGTGAGACAATAGATTGAGTTATATGAGACAATATATTGAGTCCTAACAAGGACTGTTTTGGTTATATTTCAGTTGGTCTGAGATAATAGATTGAAGTTATAGGAGACAATAGGTTGAGTCCTAACAAGGACTGTTTTGGTTATATTTCAGTTTGGAGTTATCTGAGACAATAGATTGAAGTTATGTGAGACAATAGATTGAAGCATGAGTCCTATTAGTCTTCGTCTTCATCAATCATATCAGGAAATACAATCATTATACCTAATGCCCCAAGATATAATCAGTAACCTGATACATTCATATTGAAACAATTTATATAAAATATATACAGGTGTAGGTAATATAAATGACACACAACCAATACAAACATTATATATCTGCTGTAGGCCTATTTGCCTACAAATAGTAAATTATATTTACCCTCCAAGATTTAAACAGGCCAGGTTTTGATCCGACTATTGAAGCAGGCTGCAGGTCAATGCACTCTGGTAAGCAATAAATCAAGGTTGACAGCTTCTCCTCTTCAGTCGGTCGGTATCTGGCTTCGTGTTGGTGTTGCGTGTTTTTGCATAAAATCTCGCCCGATTATATAGGCAGGTGAGGTAACTTCTACTGCTTAATGAAAACGTTTGGTTGGTTCCTGGTGTGGGAAGCTGATTGGTTGTCTGCAGTTTCGTACCATGCTCCGTACAGCCTAATTTTATTCTGTTTTCTCCGCCATATTGCGTGACAAGATGGCCGCAACCGACATCCGAAAAACAGAGCTTAAGTTTAATTTTATTCTGTCTCAGAGACTGGTGAACGGTGCTCGTTGATTGGTTGAAGCAAATTTGTATCTCGACATAGTGATTTAACAAAGTAGTGGGTTTACACACTCATTTTACGACACCATTATGGTTGGGGAGTCCGTGGGAAAACAGCTTTTGCCCATTCCATTGTCGGACAGTACAATCAGCCGTCGAATTCAAGATTTCGGGGAGGATCTTAATGAACAGATTATAGAAAAAATGAGGGGGAAGGACTTTGCTTTGCAGCTTGATGAGGCCACTAATAGCAATAGAGATACTCATTTAATCTTTTTATGTGCGGTTTGTTGATGAAAAAAACGAAATGGTGGAAGATCTTCTTTTTCGTAAGGACATAAATGAAGATACGACAGGCAAAGATTTTTTGAAATTGTGGACAACTTCATGTCGGAAAATAAAATAGACTGGGTTGATTGTGTTGGTGTGTGTACCGATGATGCTCGTTCAATGTCTGGCTGTTACAGTGGCCTACAAGCCCTCATCCGCGGCAAAGCTCCTGATGCTGTTTGGACCCATTGTATTATCCATAGGGAAGCACTTGCTTCACAGCATTTGAGTGTTGATTTGAATGAAGTCCTGCAAACTGTCATAAATGTGGTGAACTTTATTAAAACTCGACCTCATAGAGCTAGATTTTTCAGTAAAATGTGTCACGATATGGGTGCTGAGCATTCATCTCTCTCATTTTATAGCAGCACTCGATGGCTTTCCATAGGAAATGTATTATCGCACATTTTTGAACTTAGGCGGGAACTCTATTCTTATCTTGAAGAAGAACACCATGTCAGTCGAGTTCAACTTTTCAAAAAGATCACAGGGGTATGCAACTTTAACAGGAAGTCAGTGTCCAGAAAGCACTTAGCACTGATACGTTATTGGTCGTAACTGCTCACTTAGAACACTGAACAAGAAATTGATCTTAAGACAAACGTCTTCTACAAAACAGCCTACAATAAGTTCGCAAACATCAAAAAGTACAACCTCCACGTCAGACTAAGGATAACAATTACACATCAGGTTACAAGGAGAAGAAAAACCGGTACTGCAAATGTATTTGACTGAGCCCTACAACAGCAGGAACGAAACTCAGCGTAACTAGTAAATTGAAGCAGCCATCGATTAGAGACGAAGACAGGACAGTTCTTTCATTTTGAGAAGCTATTGAATTATGTGGATATGAAACGTTTTTTTTTGTAAATCAGAAGATACTGTCAGAGATTTGTGAAAAGAACTTTTATCATCAATAAACATGCCTTAAAACGTTTTCCCGGATTTATTACAGTTCCTGTATATTCTGTGGTGACTTTTAATGCTACATGTCGTCTGCGCTTCAGTTGTTATCAGTCGTAACAGTAGATGTGCCTGTGATATTTGAAGTTTTCATTCTGGTGATTTGTGATGTTAAACAGTCGTGCTTATGAACATTTACCTGATATAAAGACTTTTATTACCTACCAATAAAGAAAAGATACACGACCACAAAAAACTAACTCAGTAGAAACAGCTGATGAATTAGGAGAGACCAGAACTTAACAGAGAAAAGACATAAATACCAAAGAATAAACTTGTGAATCAAAGATTTAATTCTTCTCCAACATCACGTGCCAAGAAACACCAATCAACACCAACACGTAGCAGCATTCTCATCCGGAAGAACGAACCTGCTGGGTTGTCGCATAACACACAACGCTAGAGATTCCACTATACCAGCGGTTTTCAACCTTTTTGAGTCCATGGCTCCCCTGACCAACTACATTCTTTCTGCGGCTCCCCTGTGGGATAGCTGGTAAAAACTCTAGCGATGTTTCGACATTTAGCCTAACTTTTTTTTGAGCAGGAAATCTTTGGAAAGGCTTTTAAACAATGTGATTTTTTAATGTAATTTTAAAAAAAAATGCAATTTGACAATCTGTGAAAAAAATTACACGTACAAGAAAAAATATACAAAGTGCACTTTGAAAACCCTTACTATAAAAAAGAAAACAACACTGATAAAGTAGTCTCTTTCTAACATTTTTTAAATATTTTTGTCTTAAAATCATTCACTGATATACTGCACTCATGATTTAATCTCCATAACCAAAAACTTGTACAGTAAAACTAAAAAAAAAAAAAAAAATGATGAATAAAGTACCAGTCACCTCAGTGTAAAACTTGAGCTTGTTTGTTGTTACACAGCTTGTCAAATCTTGGCACCAATTGAGATACAACTACCCTCATTTCCTTCTCCACATCGTCTTGATCTGAACTTGGTTTTTATGACAAGCTACTGCTGAAAACCCAGCCTCGCAGAGATAGGAGGTTGCAAAAGGAATTAATATCTTCAGTGCTCTCTTGCTCAAGCTTGGGAACTCCTGTTTTACTGAATACCAAAATTTTGGCAATGCCATGGATGGAAACTTCACTTGTAGTGAAGAGTCTGATGAAAGTTCTATCAGTTCTTCCTCTTCTGCAGTACTGAAGTCCGAAGGAGCATCACTACTGAAGGGATTTTGAACCCACTGAAACCTGTCACAGTTTTCAGGAAAATATTTTTCAAAATGAACACTGAGTTGAGATAAGTGTCCTTGAATTATAGAAACAATATCTGCACTAAAATCTATTTCATTGTATGTAATGAACTGCTGCAAACCTGGGAAGTACCGTAGTCCATTTCTCTTCCTTCATTGATTTTTCTCTTCCAAAGAAGAAGCTTATTTTTGAAGGCCGAAACTTTGTCAATAAGTTGAATCAAATGAGTTTCACTTCCTTGCAGAGACTTAAACGTATAAACATGAATTACCTCTCCTATCTAATGAAATCGTGCACAGAGTATATAGTGGGTGTCACGTAGGGTTTATATTCATTTAATTTCCTACATCTTCTTCCTATTTGTTCACCCAAATTCTCTCTTTTATTATCTCTGTATTTCATTTTTTCCTGTATATTTTTCATCCATTCGTTTTGCGAATATTATTTTCATATAATTCGCAAACTTTACCTGTTTTTCCTTCTCATAAACTGAGAATCGCGCTAGGACGATATTACGTAGATGTCAGGGCTGCAGGGCGTCAGAAGGCGTGATAAGTCGGTTCGCTGAACACAGGACGTAGCAAATCGTCTACATTCTCACCGAGCGCGCGAGCTTCTTCTCGGCATAAGTCCCGGTGAGGTGTGATACTTTACATCTGCACCGGTCAGTATCCAGACATTTGTCTGGAAAATCCCAAACTGACACGGCGCTCACGGTGGGCCATGGTCAGCTGTAGTGTAAAAACTGCCCTGCAATGGAGTCAGGCTGTCTGGGATTTGAAACTGACACGCGTACATCGTGGTCAGTAGGCGACAGTTACGACACGCGTTAAGCGGACGTAAATGTTGGGAGTAGGGGAGATAATTTCGCTTGGCGAAATAAGTTTGGGCCCTTTGTCTGATTTTAAGATATTGGCCAAGTTTGAAACTTTAATTTCATTCTCGCTCATAGACTCCACAGTAGATAGGTCGCTCGAAAAAACAGAATAGCTGTTAGCGAAGATCTCAGTTTGTTTCGGCAATTTGTCGAACTTCTAGACTTCCAGAAATATTTTCAGCAATTTTATTCTTAAGTTGTGCGACTACCTGTAATTCTGTGGTTGAGGTAATTAATATGATAGATATATAGATTGTGTGAGTGTTAAAGTGTTAAATCGCTTAATTCATTTAAATCTAATTTCTTTAGCGCAGAAGAGAAATAAAGTGGTAGGCTATTATATTTTCTAGGGAAGCATTCAGTGGAAAGCAGACTAATTAAAATTTCTAGCTTATAACGGCAATTGTAGCTATTTATGAATTAAATTTAACTGCTAATACTCAGTCGAGTGTATTTTTCTAAACTAACGTATAAACTCTAGAATCCAGCCTCAGGAATGATGACGGGATACGCACGTGTTCCTAATTTATGAGGAATGCTGATTTTTAAATATAACTTACGTCACGGGAAGTTTAAATGATAAGCAAAGCTCTCTGCTTGCAAGTTTAAATGTAAGTTTTAACCAGTACAGATTCTGTTTATTATATTATATGTGTTATTTTTCCTCCACACAGTGAAAGTTTTGGGGTGACCCTAACTTTACCAGCACCTAGTAGTAGTTTCCATACTTGTGAAGAAATAGACAGTCCTTATTTTGAACCACGTGGGTTTTCTCAAGTAACACTGATCTGACGGTGCAAGTTAGACAGAAATACTAATATCCCTATAACGGGTTTTCAAAGACTGTAATGATAAATACTGGACCTTGGAGCCAGCACTTAATTTCTTCTAGAAACTCTATATAATTTGCTGCCTGGTGGCGTGAATATTTACAATCATTTCCCGACTAGATTATATCTTGTGGACAAATCTGTGGTGTGACTAAAGTGAATCCTATACTGAGGGAAGGCACCGACCTGACATTCATCATTTTTTTTTAGAAACCTACGCTATTGACACTGTGCTCTGTTAACTCCCGCGCCTGGAATAATTGTTAGGTGACTTAATCAGACATTTGAACAAATTTGCATACCCAAGTAGTCGTTCCCGGAGACTCCAAGTTAAACAGGTCTTTTGGAACTGGGGACTTCTTGGCAGTAGACTGCATTTTTTGAGTCTGTGTGAAAATCTAAAATCAATGTGTTCCAAGAGGCAGCAAGCAAAGTCGTGAGTACTAGTGTGAGAAGCCATGGCGGAATGAATGAGTGTACGCTGGTTTGAGTGATATTTTTCACTATTATATCTTTGACACCCTGTTGCTGTCCTATTTGTTTTTTTCAATCTGCATAATTTGTTGCTAAGGCTAGAGTTCTTGTGTTTTTGTCTTAGGTTAAATCAGATTTTTTTTCAAACTCTGTGCATATAATTACGAGATAAAACAAAGACAACTCTTAGACTCAAACCCTATGTATCTGTGACTCGGGCGCCAAAATCTGTTCTCTTAACGGGGCCGGGCTAAACCTAGAGTTAACACTATAACGGGGCTATCATCCTTGCAACATTCCTTGATTTTTTATGACTATGTGTATATGTATTTTCCTTGATGTACTTTCTTTGATGTTGTGAGCCGATTTTTCCTGATAATAAAATCGCTCTTGAACTTAATAATCGTGTTTGGTCAGCTCGTTCTAGATAATATATATATCATCATGTTATAGTTTTCCCACGTCTGTGTGTTTACCTGTCGTCACGTGTATGTGCGTGCCTGTGAGTGATAGAAATATACGTAATATGTATATTGGTGTAGTCTGTCTGACGCTGTAACAACTGTTGTAGAAGATAGGTGAGAGAGAGAAGAATTCTTTTCGCTTTCAGAGACAGCCACTATATCAAATCTATCATCTCACGTGTGTGGAAATTCTATTACCTTTCACTAACTCTCACTGAGTCTATCACCTATTCAAACCTATTCAGAAGGGACCAAACCTAGTCTTAATTCTCCTATCGGAAATCTACGACAAATGGGGTCTCGTCCGACGGATTTTTGAACTTAGAATAGGAAGACGAGTACGACAAATGAGGACTCGTTTCCGGTCTTTGAACTTAGAATAGGAAGACGAGTACGACAAACGTGGACTCGTCTATCTGGATTTTGTATTTAAGATTCTTATTCTGTAATAGAGTAAGAGTGTGATGTCTTGTGAGTTGTTATATCTTTTAAAATAATTACCCCCTAGACTAGCGATCTGTTTACGGGCGTGCTGACCACACAAACTAATAAGTTTTTTTTCCACAGCATCTTTGAATAATATACATTTTGGTTACAGGTTGATTTGTCGGGATATATGTTAACTGCTGATTGTAATACTAAATGCTGGTAAAGTGGTGAGTGTATAACATTCACTGGGTACTGAGGCAGAACGGCGTTTGAACTAAGTTAAGGAGTGTGTTTCGGACTTTTTGTCCAGATTAATTCCCTCCCTTACCCGATCTGACTTCAGGGGCGAACTTATAGTGGATTTTTAAAAATTAAGGGATTATTTTTCTCTTTAATTTTTGCAATATTCTTTTGCTTTTCCACTGTAGCAACTTATTTTTCAGTTGTAATCTTAACTACCATTTATTTGGCGTAGTCGTGTTTTGCATTGAGTGCTTTATTGCCGATAATAGCAGCGATAGTTAGATTTTATTTTGGAGGAGGTATCCCAGGGTTAAGGATATCATCTTTTGAATTTTTGGTTTTTTTTTCTCGTAAGTGGTAGGAACCAGGTTATTCTTTTTCCTATTTTCTATCTCCACGTGTCTCAGTCACTGACATAATATGGCCGAGAGGGCAAAGCTTAGACAACTTCTCAGGGACGAAGCGAGAGAGGAGGGACTGGAAGGAGAAGAAGCGAAAGCTTTTGTCAGGGACGAACTTGAGAGATATGATGCGGAGAGGAAAGCAGCTGAAGCTAAAGAGGAAAAAGAAGCAGCGGAGAGGAAAGAAGCGGAAGACCGGCTTTTACAGCAGAAGAAAATGGACGAGGAAATGGAAATTCGCAGGATGCAGCATGAGGAAAGAGAGAAGGAAAGACAGCACGAGAAGGAGAGGGAACAGAGACAGCACGAGTTGGCGCTTAAAACTCTTGAGTTCCAAAGTCGTGGTGCTGCCTCTACCTCCAGCAATGGAGAGTCTTCTCCTCATTCTTCCTTAACTGACCCTGCTAACACTCAATCTCTTCAACTAAATGCTATGTCTTTCACTCTTGAATCTTTTCCTTGTCCAAATGAGAAGATTGACACATGGTTAGAAAAATTTGAGAAAATTGCAACTCTGTACGGGTTAGAGAGGTCGCGTTGGAATATGAAACTTTCCCAGGCCCTAAAAGGTTCTGCTTATGATGTTTATTCTAAGCTGGAAAGTAGCCAACAAGACGACTACGATGTGTTGAAGAAAGCGTTACTGGAGCGCTTTGAAATGAACGCTCGCAAGTTTTTGCAACTGTTTCGCAACAGCCGGAAAGAGAATTCTGAAACTTTTCACCAGTTCTCATCTCGTCTTAAGGGATATCTAACAAAGTGCCTTGAGCTTTCGCAGCTCCCCTCTACCTATGAAGGTCTTGAGGAACTTGTTCTAACTGAACAAATAAAGAACACTTTGTCTGCTGACACCCGGAGATTTCTCGCTGAGCAGGGGGCAGAAAAACTTGAAGACATTTTGGAAAAGTCTGAGCGTTATCACAATGCGCTGGCTGAACTACCGGCCACAAAGCGGAAACCGACAGAGGAGCATTTTCGAAAACATAACCTAGAGCAATCTTCTCAGGCTTCTAACCAAAACAACCACAGAGAAACTGGACCTCAAAACCCCCCTCCTGAAAAATCCAAGTTCTACAAGAACAAGTACCCCAACCACCCCAAACAGTCTGATCAACCCGACCGCCCTACATGGCAGCGTAGCCAGAAAGGACAAGGTGGCAAAGGGAGAACCCCTGAGCACGGGACATATGATCAGACCGAGCACACCGAGCCTAAACGCATCGGATGCTTATTGACAGTCTCGCAAGGCGGAATTATTGACAGTGATTCCCAACCTGTTGGGGATAGACCCTCAACGCGAGGTACTGTTACTTTGAACGGTTCTCAAACTTCTTGCTTATTTGACACGGGGCTTTCTTACGATTGCATTGTTGCCAGAAACCTGGTTAAACCCGGTCAAGAGACAGGAGAGACCGTCAAACTTTGTGGAGTTCGTAAGAGTGATGCACCTACAGCGCTTCCCATCGCATTGGTGGAGATACACTCTGACTTTGTCAGAGGTGTGATCAAAGCGGCTGTTATGGATGATCCCATCTACCCAGTCATACTTGGCGGGAGATACGTGTGTATTGGGAAACCGGAAGAGCCGATTGTGGCAGCAGTAACTACAAGAGGGCAAACCAAAAAGGAACGGGAGCCTGCGCCAAATTTGTTACCTATGGAACTTAAAGAAGCGCAATACAAGGACCCTACTTTGGCACCCTGCTTTAGGAAACTGCCCATGGCTAAGGAACCCAAACAGCACGGGGACATTTTTTTTGAGGATGGCGTACTTTATCGGAGAACGGGCAAGCCTGACCAAGGTTACAACCAGCTCCTAGTACCGAAACAGTACAGAAGCCAAATCCTAGAAATGGGGCACTCTCTTCCCTTTAGCGGACATATGGGACAGAACGCCACAAACCAACGTATAACCACTCATTATTGGTGGCCAGGAGTGAATACTGATATTATCAGATATGTCAAATCCTGTGCCCAGTGCCAACGTGTGCCACCCAAGCAACGGGCACCCCCAGTCCACATGGGTGAAATGCCAATAATGGGAACACCATTCGAACGGGTTGTGATCGACATTTTAGGGCCTTTCGAAAGGACTAAAAGAAGGAACAGGTTTATCCTGACCTTAGTCGATACATGCACTTTATGGGCGGAAGCTATCCCGCTAACATGCGCAGATGCCAAGCATGTCGCAGAAGCCCTCGTGCAGATTTTCACTCGGTTGGGATTCCCGCAGCAAGTGTTGACGGATAATGGATCTCCATACCGAAACCTGTTGATGGATGAGATCGTTAAGATCTTGAGGACCCAGCACATCCACACTAAGCCATATACTCCGGCCGGAAATGGGCTCGTGGAACGTGCTAATGGAAACCTCACCATGATGCTAAGTAAGCTGGCACAAGTGAAACCTGAAGATTGGGATCTCTGTATTCCTGCAGCATTATTTGGCTACAGAGAATCTCCTCATACTTCCACAGGATTTCCGCCAGCTACACTCTTATTCGGCAGACCCATTAAGGGCCCGCTTGAAGCCTTACTTCAGTCTCTGACAGACGAGAAGGCTGATGAGACAGTTGTCTCAGCAAGTAAATATGTGTCGGTTTTAAAGGAAAGGTTGAAACTAGGGTGGGACCTAGCAACGACTAACTTTAAGCGAGCTCGCACAAAGCACGCTAACCGATACAGGAAAGTCGCGGAAGAGAGAGAACTGGAAGCAGGAGAGAAAGTTTTGGTGTTGCTCCCTACCGAGAACAACCAACTGAAGATCGGATGGCAAGGGCCGTTTACCGTCCTGAAAAAGATTTCTAAGGTTAACTACCAGATCTCTATTGAAGGAAAGGAGAAGGTTTTCCATTTAAATCTCTTAAAGAGATACTTGGAAAAAACCAGTGCCAACCTCCGACCATCTCCTGACGATCGCCAAAACTGACGAAGATGACGATAGTGGCAGGGATATTCCACCGCTATCACAGGAAATCTTTCAAAAATGTCAGAAGCGGCGACGCTCTTTCAAGCGCGCATATGAGACATTCCAGGGGAAGGAAACTTTGAGGAGTGGACTTGAGTAGGAATTGGACAGAGATGGAGGGGGAAGATGAGAGGGAAGAAGACAGACACCCCGAAGCTACGGTTATAGGAAATTAAACTCCATAACGTAGACATGGAGTGCTTCCATATCTTAAAGGGGGGAGGCTCTGTCACGTAGGGTTTATATTCATTTAATTTCCTACATCTTCTTCCTATTTGTTCACCCAAATTCTCTCTTTTATTATCTCTGTATTTCATTTTTTCCTGTATATTTTTCATCCATTCGTTTTGCGAATATTATTTTCATATAATTCGCAAACTTTACCTGTTTTTCCTTCTCATAAACTGAGAATCGCGCTAGGACGATATTACGTAGATGTCAGGGCTGCAGGGCGTCAGAAGGCGTGATAAGTCGGTTCGCTGAACACAGGACGTAGCAAATCGTCTACATTCTCACCGAGCGCGCGAGCTTCTTCTCGGCATAAGTCCCGGTGAGGTGTGATACTTTACATCTGCACCGGTCAGTATCCAGACATTTGTCTGGAAAATCCCAAACTGACACGGCGCTCACGGTGGGCCATGGTCAGCTGTAGTGTAAAAACTGCCCTGCAATGGAGTCAGGCTGTCTGGGATTTGAAACTGACACGCGTACATCGTGGTCAGTAGGCGACAGTTACGACACGCGTTAAGCGGACGTAAATGTTGGGAGTAGGGGAGATAATTTCGCTTGGCGAAATAAGTTTGGGCCCTTTGTCTGATTTTAAGATATTGGCCAAGTTTGAAACTTTAATTTCATTCTCGCTCATAGACTCCACAGTAGATAGGTCGCTCGAAAAAACAGAATAGCTGTTAGCGAAGATCTCAGTTTGTTTCGGCAATTTGTCGAACTTCTAGACTTCCAGAAATATTTTCAGCAATTTTATTCTTAAGTTGTGCGACTACCTGTAATTCTGTGGTTGAGGTAATTAATATGATAGATATATAGATTGTGTGAGTGTTAAAGTGTTAAATCGCTTAATTCATTTAAATCTAATTTCTTTAGCGCAGAAGAGAAATAAAGTGGTAGGCTATTATATTTTCTAGGGAAGCATTCAGTGGAAAGCAGACTAATTAAAATTTCTAGCTTATAACGGCAATTGTAGCTATTTATGAATTAAATTTAACTGCTAATACTCAGTCGAGTGTATTTTTCTAAACTAACGTATAAACTCTAGAATCCAGCCTCAGGAATGATGACGGGATACGCACGTGTTCCTAATTTATGAGGAATGCTGATTTTTAAATATAACTTACGTCACGGGAAGTTTAAATGATAAGCAAAGCTCTCTGCTTGCAAGTTTAAATGTAAGTTTTAACCAGTACAGATTCTGTTTATTATATTATATGTGTTATTTTTCCTCCACACAGTGAAAGTTTTGGGGTGACCCTAACTTTACCAGCACCTAGTAGTAGTTTCCATACTTGTGAAGAAATAGACAGTCCTTATTTTGAACCACGTGGGTTTTCTCAAGTAACACTGATCTGACGGTGCAAGTTAGACAGAAATACTAATATCCCTATAACGGGTTTTCAAAGACTGTAATGATAAATACTGGACCTTGGAGCCAGCACTTAATTTCTTCTAGAAACTCTATATAATTTGCTGCCTGGTGGCGTGAATATTTACAATCATTTCCCGACTAGATTATATCTTGTGGACAAATCTGTGGTGTGACTAAAGTGAATCCTATACTGAGGGAAGGCACCGACCTGACATTCATCATTTTTTTTAGAAACCTACGCTATTGACACTGTGCTCTGTTAACTCCCGCGCCTGGAATAATTGTTAGGTGACTTAATCAGACATTTGAACAAATTTGCATACCCAAGTAGTCGTTCCCGGAGACTCCAAGTTAAACAGGTCTTTTGGAACTGGGGACTTCTTGGCAGTAGACTGCATTTTTTGAGTCTGTGTGAAAATCTAAAATCAATGTGTTCCAAGAGGCAGCAAGCAAAGTCGTGAGTACTAGTGTGAGAAGCCATGGCGGAATGAATGAGTGTACGCTGGTTTGAGTGATATTTTTCACTATTATATCTTTGACACCCTGTTGCTGTCCTATTTGTTTTTTTCAATCTGCATAATTTGTTGCTAAGGCTAGAGTTCTTGTGTTTTTGTCTTAGGTTAAATCAGATTTTTTTCAAACTCTGTGCATATAATTACGAGATAAAACAAAGACAACTCTTAGACTCAAACCCTATGTATCTGTGACTCGGGCGCCAAAATCTGTTCTCTTAACGGGGCCGGGCTAAACCTAGAGTTAACACTATAACGGGGCTATCATCCTTGCAACATTCCTTGATTTTTTTATGACTATGTGTATATGTATTTTCCTTGATGTACTTTCTTTGATGTTGTGAGCCGATTTTTCCTGATAATAAAATCGCTCTTGAACTTAATAATCGTGTTTGGTCAGCTCGTTCTAGATAATATATATATCATTGTTATAGTTTTCCCACGTCTGTGTGTTTACCTGTCGTCACGTGTATGTGCGTGCCTGTGAGTGATAGAAATATACGTAATATGTATATTGTTGTAGTCTGTCTGACGCTGTAACAACTGTTGTAGAAGATAGGTGAGAGAGAGAAGAATTCTTTTCGCTTTCAGAGACAGCCACTATATCAAATCTATCATCTCACGTGTGTGGAAATTCTATTACCTTTCACTAACTCTCACTGAGTCTATCACCTATTCAAACCTATTCAGAAGGGACCAAACCTAGTCTTAATTCTCCTATCGGAAATCTACGACAGTGGGTGAGGTGTTGGGCGGCGGGCTCTCTTGGAGAGATTTCTTCCTTATTGCTAATTCTATAGCTAAAATGTTTCCACACTTGTAGTCACAAAAAGTCACTCTACTATTTTCTATCACTATCTATGTGTTCTACAGCACCGTCAGACCCTCGTCTGCTTGCCCTGTTGCTCTCTGTCTTTATGCTTACTGCTTTTGTTTTACATTTGTTGCTGACCAATTGTCACGTGATTCTGTACGTGTTGAAAGATATATTATTTTATTAAATTCTGCTGACTATACTAGTTTATGATTTAAGTTCATTGGAAGGGTTCTCAGTCTATTTTAGTTAGTGATCACTAGCTTATTGAAGGAGTTTCTCTGATATCTTTACTAACTTGAACTATTGTCGGTCACTACGTACAGACTGTTCATTCGTCATTGTCATACATTGAATTCTAAAAGTCTGCACTTTGTACCGTCACGTCGCTTACACTTTTATTTAACGGAACCACTAACTGATATACGGTACATAAGTTTCTGTATCTGTCCTCATTTCATTATTCATAGTATTAATAATTTTCAAAAAAAAAAAAAAAAAACGCCTGTGCCTCCGCACACGGCGACACTATCACCTCAGGTGCGTATTCCCATAGTTAGTTATGACTGAAGGGGGCTACTGCTAAGCGTCAGTTGACGAGTGATGTTTAAAAATGATCTCGGAGGAATCAGTTATAAAAATGTTAAGGATAGCATGTATCTAAAGACAGTGTGGTTGCTACGGGTAATTTGGTGTTTACAGGTAATGAAGTGTCTACGGGTATTGTGATGTCCACCTGTAATTTAGTGTCTACAGGTAATGTAATGTCTACAGGTCATGTGATGCCTACGGGTAATTTGGTGTCTACAGGTAATGTGATGTTGTAGGTAATGTGGTGTACGGATAATGTGATATCTAGTTATAATTTGGTGTCCAGGACGAGAAAGTGTTCATGAATAATATGGTGTCTATATTTTGGTCAAGATGGTTATCTCTCTGAGTTCGTGTCTACTTGTTGAAGATGGTTATCTCTCTTTATTCATGTTTACAAATGGTAGAGCTTGATGAATCGCTTCTCCCAAGCATGCAAAGACTTTGGCCTCACAATATGTCTAAAGAGAACAAATGTGCTGGGTCAGGATGTGAATGTTGCAGCAGTAAGTACTATCGATAATTATGAACTGGCATTGATGCACCACATCTCATATAATGGGATCTACCATCACCGACAAACTCTCTCTGGACACAGAAATTGACCGCCGCATGCTGGGGCCATCTTTGCCCGCCTCACAATGCGTGTTTGTGGAAACTCCAAACCCACAATGAAAACCAAACCTGCGGTATACAAAGCCAGTGTCGCCAGCACGCTTCTATATGGCAGCGAGACATAGACAAAATGCTTAGCAAGAAATAAGGCTCAATATCTTCTAAGGTGTCTACGCCACAAACTTTGTTTTTCGTGGAAGGACAAAGTGACAAATGTCGAGGTACTGTCACGTACTGGTATTCAAAGCATGTATACACTGCTTAGACAGCGCTAACTACGCTGGCTTGGCCATGTCCGCCGCATAAAAGATGGTCGCATCACTAAAGATATTTTCTACGGACAGCTGTCAGATGGCAAAAGAACTGTTGGGGTGACCGCAGCTGAGGTTCAAAGATGTGTGCAAAAGAGAAATGTAGGCACTGGACATAAATTTATCAACCTGGGATGAGGAAGCTGCCGATCGCACCAAATGCCGATTCCCCCTACGGTGCCACCTCAGATTGGACGAAAAGAAGCTCTCACAACAAGCAGACGAAAAAGGAAGCTCTCACAACAAGCAGACGAGAAAGGAAGCTCTCACAACAAGCAGACGAGAAAAGAAGCTCTCACAACAAGCAGACGAGAAAAGAAGCTCTCACAACAAGCAGACGAGAAAAGAAGCTCTCACAACAAGCAGACGAGAAAAGAAGCTCTCACAACAAGCAGACGAGAAAAGAAGCTCTCACAACAAGCAGAAGAGAAAAGAAGCTCTCACAACAAGCAGACGAGAAGATAACACGCCGAATGGGAACACCAGGAAAATAGCAGCTGAGGGATATCACCTCGGGGACGCATTCGCATAGTTGTCATGACAGTAAGGGCTACTACAACTATTACTACTCATACTACTACTACTATTACTACTACTGCTACTACAAATAGTAGTCAAGATGAAAATCTCCCATTGCTCATGTCTACACGTTGCTTAAAATGGTTATCTCTCTTTGATCATGTCTACACGTTGGTCAACATAGTTATCTCTCTTTACTCATTGTGACAGAGTATGTAAATATTTTTACACGTATCAACACGTTTTTGCTTCCACCTGTTTCCCACCTCTCTTTGCTTTTTAATATCCACGTTTCTTTAACGCAGAAGGCATGCGCTTTGATATCTGTCGAACTCAAATTGTAGCCACGCCTATTTTCTTGTTCTCTGTCTATCAGGCACTAGTAATGTTTACCAACAGACCTATTAGTTAGTCCTGAGCCGTTAACTGTATTTATCACGCGAACGATTGGGCAATCGCTGAAATATTGACAGATCAGAGAATGAGTCGGCTAATTTTAAAATCAAGGGCGATAAGTTAAGACTTACTTTTTATGTAATTACTTTGGTCAGGGGGAATTAATCTGAGGAAAGGGGAGATAATCAACAGTTACCCCCCCCCCCCACATCCGTTCGTTCGTGAACGTAATTAGCTGCAGACGAGATGCCAGATCAAAGCACGTCCGTTCTCTAGTGACGATTCTACGGTCGGCATAAGCGTAAAAATAAGTTTTGATTCAGCATTCGACCGAAGAAATTCCCAAAATCTAAGCGAAGACGTGAAATCTAGCAAGTGATAGCGATTTTCTGACCATTTAATATATATACTCCAGCTTTAAATTCAGTTTATCTAGTACCCACAGAAATTTCAGACGTCTAGCTTCGAATTCTAGATCCATTATACCAGTGGAATTTCTTAGTTTTCTGATTGGAGATAGTCATATTTCTGTTTTTGCGGTAATTATATTTACTAGTATTTTTGAGTGATTTAATTGTTAAGTTCGTCATTATATTTCACTAGGATTTACTGTGTTAAATTGGCTAGCAGATTAAATATATATAGCTAATATTTTCCAGCTGAAAAATAAATTCAATTAATTGCTAGTAACCAGTAAGAGATATTTTAATTGACGAGTAAGTGCACTAGGCAAGGTATACCGACGAAATATATATTTATCTTCTATCCATCATGTGTCAATTTTGTAAATGACTAGAATTTATTTCACGGGTTAATAAAACCGATAAGATAAGCTTCTCATGTGTGTTTCTAATCAAATCTTATAACCGAATGGATAATAAATTATAACGTATCGCGGGTTAGGATAGATACGGATATTGTGATTAAATGTTTGTATTTTTCTTCCTAAAATATAGTACGGGTCACAAACCTAAAACTACCAGCGGTCTAAGCCTACGCCTAAACCTGAGAATAACGGATCTAAGTCCAACAGTACAAAAAGAACTTTCTTCTTCTTCTTCTTCTTCTTCTTCTTCCGTCCTTAGCCACCGACCGTCAAAGCAGTCAGTGGCCATTACACCTAGTGGCGTCTTAGGGCAACAGCAGATAGGTTTTCTTTGCCATTGTTTCCCATCACGCCTAGTGGCGTCTTTAGGGCAACGGCAAATCAACCCATTTGCTGTTGTTTCCGTAATCGAAGTGACTGGCAAACGGGTGATCAGCCCGTTGTACAAAAAGAACATTCTTATATAAATATCGGGTCTTCAAGGTTGACCTGTTTGGCCTCTTGTTTACACACAGAAAGAGACAGAGTACTAACAAAAAGAATTTAAGAATAAATTGTAACTGGACCTATAGCTTTCCAGACTTCTTTTTTTCCAAATTTCATATACATTCAGCCAGTTGTGGCAAAATAATCAACCATTAACATTTCCCGACTATCGACCATTTGTGGTGTGACAAGGAATTTTTATACTGAGAGAAGTTACATACCTGACATTCCTTTATGTATTGGAATCCAAAGCTACTGACACTGTGAGCACTGTTAATTTTCTTACCTGGACTAATTAATGTGACATAAACAGAAATCCTAATAACAGTAACGAAGTAAACGTTCCCCGAAGAAGAGGATTTAATCAGTCTTTGAGGAGCTGGGGTTTACTTTGCCAAAAATAACACTGGATTTGCTGTGTGTATCCTAAAGATTGTTCCAGACGTTGCTAATCAACAATTAGGTAAGAACGAATGAACGTGGCCACGGGTTTGTCTGGAGAGAGAGAAAGAAGGAATGAGTAATTCTTTTTAACGTATAAGCTTTGTACTCACTTTGTTTTGCTTTTTCTTTTAGTTTGCTAGTACTGTTATTATATTTTCAGAATAGATTCATTAGAACTTTGTTCTTTACAGTATAGTCAAATTCTATACCATAGTGCTAATCTTTTGACCTTTTGGGGGTTAATACCTTCTTCTAACGGGATCTTGTCTCAACAGAGGGAATTGCACTTACGGGTCTATTTCTTTTATTATTTCTGAAGCATATGATTTTGTATTTTTCTATCTTGATATTAAATTGTGTACGGTTCTTTATGATAAATAAACTGAACATAAAAACTTAAGTACCTGTGTGTTGGTCAGATCGTCCCAATATCCCTACTCCAGTAATATAGTTTCACGTTTGTGCGTCTAATTGTCGTCACTTATCTGTGTGTGTGTGTGTGTGTGTGTAAGTGAATGGTTTATATATATATATATATATATATATATATATATATATATATATATATATATATATATATATATATATATATATTAATATATACAGAAAGGAAATTGTCTGATAAACAAACTTCAGTCGTAAGATAGGCTGGACTAGAGTATCTTCTAAATCCAGGGACAGACTCTACCTTTCCACCATTTCACTCGTGAAATCTATTGCTTTACCTTATCTCTCACTGAGGTACCACCTTCTCCAGTTCTATTCAGACGGGACCTATCTATCTTAAATACCTATCCTAAATCTACGACACTCATGTCTACGTGGTGGTCGAGATGGATATCGCTTTCAGATTGTGTCTATATGTTGGTGAAGATGGTTATTTCTCTGTGCTCGTGTCTAAGTGTTTGGTTAATATAGCTGGTTATTTCTCTGTGATCTTGACTAAGTGTTCGAATAGATGGTATGTCTTTACGCTATGTTCACTTGCTGATCAAGATGTCTATACACGTGTCCACTTGCTCGTCAAGATGTCATTTCTCTGTGCTGGAGTTGCTGATTCTAGTGGTTGGAGCGATGGGTGTAGAAAACATAGTATTAAAAAGTTCGCTATTGGTTAAAAAGTTCGCTGACCGTTTGACTGATCGATGTGCCGATTGACTGATTGTCTTACAGACGTCCTACTTTCCTGTTAATTCCTTATGAAGTATTGAGCAACGACTACAGCTGCAGGCCTGAACCGAAGCATTCATGTGCTTTTGCAGCAGTGGTTTCTTAAGCAATTTGTTTTACGTGATGAGGTTGCCAGGTGCGTGCGCAGCCTCATGTTAGTAACCTCTTATGATGTGCCTGAGGACCTACTGATTGTTTTTCATGTTTTGACTTTCAGGAAGACAAACCCATTCCAGAACCGGCTGCTGGAGGTAAGAAGTTGTCATGATTTTTCTGGTGCTCACACACGAGCCTACACATTTGTTAAGTCTAAACAAAATTTAAGTAAACCAATAATAATGGTTTTCGAATCAGTTGCACAAATGAACAATGCAATAGAAGCACTCCCTATATCATTAGTTTTCTTTTTTTTACGTTCTGTTATCATTTTCACAGCAGTCCTGCTATAAATATAAATAAATTATTATTTACACATTTTTTAACCTACTGGTTTATATCCGTATTTACACGCGCCTACAATAGAGTTTGCTCAGAGCCGAACATTTTGTAGTCAGAATAAGAGAGAAAGTTAAAAGTAATTATCTGAACCCTTTATTTACAATTCTGTCATCGTTTGATTGTCATTTTTGCCTGTTTCTCCTTTTTTCAAACGCAAATTAAAAGCATAAAGTATAGCATCAGGTCCTTTGTTTGTGCCGTTGGCGCAAATACCAAAACATTTAAAACTACATATCCTATAACACTAGTCAACAAATTTTCAAAAGTTATTTGTACCAGAAATTAAATATACCATTTCTTATTGATTTTGACATGCTGATTTCAAATATCATAATGAAATTTACCAATTGGCTCTGGGTTTTTTTTTTAAATGATGAATTTACATTACAGTAATACAAATAATGTATGCTTCTTTAATTCTCTGGGGTGAACAGCTAGTCTTTCTACTTTAGCATTATAAAAATTGTGGTTACATACTCAATTAATTGATATTTCAACATAAAATGATAGAAAAAATAAAAACATTATTTAAAGTTTACATATCATGTTTTAAAAAAGGCACATTTGAACCCATTCCGTCATTATTCAGTAGCTGTTCGAGCTCTCTTTGCTTGCTTCTTGTAGTCAATCGATGAGGTGTCTCTTGTCACAGTTCAACAGTAATCAGCAAGCATTGAAGGGCTCCAATTGCCTTGATACCTTGTCTCCATAGCAGCAATGTCCTAGTGAAATCGTTCACCATGCTCATCACTGACCGCTCCACAGTTTGATGTAAAGAAATCCAGATGAGAATCCAGAAAATGAATTTTCAAAGACTCTTATACTTCAGAAGATTTTCTACAATTTCATTGTAATTATCAGATCTGTTGTTTCCAAAAAAAATTTTCTACCACTGACATAAATGCTAGCCATGCTGCTTTTTCCTTGCCATGCAACACGCAAAGAAACTCGTCATCATGAAGAAGTTTTCGAAATTGCGGACCAACAAATACTCCCTCTCTTATTTTAGCTTCACTCGGTCTTGGAAATTTTCTGATGAGGTATTTGAAAGCCTCATCTGTTTTCTCCATTGCCTTGACAAAGTTTTTCATGAGACCCAGCTTAATGTGCAAGGGTGGCAACAAAATCTTGCTGGTGTCAACAAGTGCTGGGTTCTCAACGTTCTTACTGCCAGGCTGCAATGACTGCCTGATTGGCCAATGTCTTCTGATGTAATGGTCACTTCGTGCACGGCTATCCCACTCACAGAGAAAGCAACAGTACTTGATGTATCCACCCTGTAGTCCAAGCAAAAGAGCGACCACTTTTAAGTCACCGCAAAGTGACCAATGATGATGATCGTAGTTTATACACTTCAAAAGCTGCTTAATATTTTCATAAGTTTCTTTCATATGAACTGCGTGACCAACTGGAATTGACGGTAACACATTACCATTATTCAACAAAACAGCTTTAAACAAGTCTTGGATGAATCAATGAAAAGCCTCCACTCTTCCGGTATGTAATTGATTTTTGAGGGCTGCCATTAAACCAGAAATGTTGTGGCATGCAGAAAAGTCATTCTTTGAAAAAGAATGTAATAAGCGGCTTCTGGCGGTTCCTATACACAGAAATTGTAACATCTTCTGCCAGGAGATTCCACTGTTGCAATCTGGAACCCAAAAGCACCGCCTTGTTCTTCGGTAAATTCAGATCTCTTACAAATTCATTCAGTTCACCTTGGGTTATTAAGTGTGGTTTAGTGGATGTAGTTTGCTCAAAATCTGGGCCGCTTGAGGTTGATGGTTCAGGACCACCAATGTTCTCTTCTTCATCAGTGGAAGCAACTGAAAATGATTCTGGCACTTTGGGAACTGGTAGGTCATCGCTATGTGGTACCGGACATATTGCAGAGGGGATGTTTGGATATTCCAGAGTCCATTTTTTCTTCTTTGATATGCCTTTCCCAAATGTCCTAGGCATTTCTAACTACGATACTTTTGATAAGGACAAATGCACTACTAATGGCAACATTTTATCAGAGATAAGATATTTATACACAAAGATGATGTAATTATAGGTAGGATTGCATCATCAACTTCTAGTTACATTTTTATTGGTCATTAGAAAAAATGATGCAATAGCCCACAACAGTGGCGTCATATATATAAATTGACCGTAATTAAATAAACTAGTAGCATATATCTTGAAAACTAGAGCCAATCAACATTTTTTAATGTCATTTTCGTTTTCAGCACACCAAAATTAGTTAAGATCAGCTATTTTCATTTCTGGTACATTTTGGTTGTTGACTAGTGTAATTATACACAGTGCATATGTTTTTAACCCACAGCATAATCCATAGTAGCATCAGCTAGCGAACACCAAAATCTTAGCATAGAATCTTAGAAACAGTAACGACAGAAGACAACAAATTAAACAAAATTGCAATTACTAACATCAACATTACATAGCACACCATTTGTATATGATGGGTGTTTTTAATTTCATGCTGGCCTCATGAAGATTTTAAAAAATCAGAACTATCAATGAAATCAAGAAGATGAAGCATTAAACAAGATGAAGCATTAAACAAGATGAAGCATTAAACAAGGTCATAACATTCATAGGAAATAGGAGGCAGTCATTTATAGGGATAAAGAAGACATGGAAAGACACTTGAAGGCTTGGTACACATTTGTGGCTGGCCTCTGTCTAGAGAGATGAAGGGTAATAATGACTGACACTCATAGACATACACAAAAAATGAGTTAATTTTCACTTCCATGTAAATAAAAAAAATGGTGATCTTGCTTTTAATCTTTGTTTGTATTGATAGGTTTTGCAGAGTTTTATTTATTGTGATTTGTCGTAAATTAGAAGATAGAACTGAGGAAATTATGGCCCTTTTTCTAATAGAGGTGATGGTAAGAACTAGTGAGAGGAAGGCGAAAGAAATAGTTCCTGTTTCACGAGGAAAACTGGTCCAAGAGAAAGAACAGTCTTGGATTTAGTAATTGCTCTAATCCAGCCTATCTTTTTTAAGACTCTATTTTAAGTAGACGCGCTTTCTCACTTGATACAGATTCAATTTACACCATCCTCACGTACACTCACTTTGTGTGACAGAAATACGTACAGACGTGAAAACATATATATATATATATATATATATATATATATATATATATATATATATATATATATATATATATATATATATATATATATATATATATATATATAAACTATGGATTACATGTAAGGGGCATGGGGTTTTGACCGACACTCTGGTTTAAGGTTTAGTAAGTTTATTATTTACTAGACAATATCACGACATCAAGGAAAAAAAAAACATTACATCAATGAATTTTTGTTACATAAGAGAAATGAAAATATAAATCTAATAGGCCCAACCTCTGGTATAGGAGAAACTAGGAAAGATCCCGACAGAGGTAATTTACCCAAAAGATCAAAAATAATAAACAATGGGGTAGGGTTATTTCAGGATGGGTAAAGAATAAGTCCTTAATGTAACCTATCCTGGGGACACTCAGATTAGTGAGAGATGAAAAAATGAAAGATGGTAAATAAGTAGTAAGTTAAGAAATAAATTCTTCCGTTCCGTTCATTTACAACACACATACAGTGAGCTCACTTTCAGTTATGCTTACCCCTCTGTCGACTGCATACACTCCAGTGAATTAATCAAACACATATTTAGACTAATTTGAGTCCTAGTATTTTTCAAGTTCAGCCCCAGACTCTCCGTTTAGGCAACTGCTATTTTTCGGGAGTCGCTGAATTGGTGCGTTGATTATTTTTTTCCTGGATATTCCTCTTCTTACTGCAGGTATGGGTTTGGAATAAGTTTTTTCTATGTAGTGGTACTGTCATGGAAATTTATAAGTTAATATAATTCACTGGTGTGGTTTAGCCTCCAGTGGCTATGATTCTCTCTGTCGTAATGAAATGTGTACTAAACCGACTGTTACTCCTAAGCTGTTCTCGGAGGGAAATAGCCGAGTATGACCCGTGAATACTCTCTGTATAATTCCATGGTAGAAAAAACGTAACTGTCAAATTGGTTTTAAAATAATTTGTGCTGTAAGTTCTGCCACATCAGGACAGTAATACTTATAAATTCTAGATGGAGAAATCTTCTGGTATAGTCCTGTTCCAGTTAACGTTTAAAATTAAAATGGAAGGGTTCTGTTTATTTAACCACTCTCATGGATGGAGAATGTGGACCGCAAAAGGGTCTCAAACATCAGATTTTTCCACCGACAATGTTTGTATGTTGAGGAACATATAATTGGACTGCCCTAAGACATAGGACCAAAAAACTCTAAAACCACTGGATCGCAAAGGTATGATCAACCTATCTAAAAAGAGAATAGATAACAGTTAATCATTCTATAATTATATTCTAACACCCGCGTTTAGGTAAGACCTATAACTCACTCCGGTATTTAATTACTGTACATAGAAAAAAAAAACACAACGAGTCTCTAGCTAATATATCGCTTTAACACTAGAGATGAACACTAGTCACTTCAAATTTACACATGGTGAAAATAGAAATAAATGGTATCTCGACAATATTAATCGCCTAGCGTCTTATAATTAATTAAACATCTATTTCCCGGGGAATAACGAGAAATTAAATTACGTTACGGCTGGAGAAAATTTATCTTCAAATTTATTTAATACGTTATTCAACTTAACACAAAAATCCCAGTGAAATATAATGAAAAACTTTAACAAAAAAAAGCACTTAAATTAATATATATATATATATATATATATATATATATATATATATATATATATATATATATATATATATATATATATATATATATATATATATATATATATATATATATATATATATATATATATATATATATATATATATATATATGTCTTTACCGCACACAGAAATACTGAATAATTCCCCACGTATTCCAGCATCCGATGTGTAAGATGGCTCTCTAAATAGCGCGCTAGAATTATTCAAGAAATCCTGGAGCGAACTGATAATGAGTTTTAGGAGACTGCACATATATACGGAATCGTCCCGATCTCGCCGAGGTCTGCCAGAAATCACACCTCGAGCGGATTCTTCGGTCAATTTTCTGAATGAAAGCGATTTTTCACAGCTCTACCGACCGCTGATCCGTTCCGGCAGAGATTTCTTTCCCCGCGTAGACAGGTCTCGTTCTGGTGTTAACCAGAGGTGTTACAGAACTCTGCTCACTCTTAGTCACTACAGAAGACGTCGATAACATGACCGTCTGTGCCGCCTCTGGCCCGCCTCCTTGAAGGAATAACAGTAAGAGGTTCGGAGATTGCTAATTATAATGGCTCGTGAGAGAAGACCGTAGACGTGGCTAAATTAAAATTAAGACAGATAGCGAAAGAGGCCTGGCTTACACGTACTTCACTGACATGTTAATTAGGAAGCGAGGGAAATCCACGTGGGACCCACGTTGGCGATTTTGATTCCAACAAGATAGAGGGGTACCGGCGAGATTAAAGTGTAGCTTCAATTTTCATCTGTCACATGATTGAATAGTTGTTTGTTGTGATGTAAATGTTGATATCCGACTGTAACAGTCCTAATTCATGACCACCAGGAATGTAACGATATCTTTTCTGTGTACTGTTATTGTATGGATGTGTTGATGCGCCACTAGAATGTAGAAGGCTGTACGATCTACCCCAATGTTCCTGCACGGTGTTACTGTAGGTTTCTGTGCGTGCGTAGTCAGTACGACCTGGGCCAAACAGCGTTGTTGTGCATGATTAGCTCACCAGGCGTTGAGGCGCTAACAGGGTGTCATGTTGACATTCAAACATCATACATATCTTGAATGTGAAGTACTCGAAGTTTGTGTGGGTTGATAAGTGATGTGGGTGTGTAGACAACACGAATGCGTTTAGGCTCTTTGACAGGTAAACAATGCACCCACTCACTCACATGCAGTAGTCAGTAATTGTTGCAACCATTTATTTACGAGACACAGTGACATCAACAGTTACAGTCAAATGGACGAGGATCAAGGACATCATATAAACTGGAAATGACTGGCAAAAACATCTGGCATTATACAGCTTGAACCACTCATCTATCAGGACGTTATCGACAATGGTCTGTCCTTTAACACATAGTTCATACTGCAGCTCACATACCACTGACTCAGCGCGTCAGGTACTTTAACCAACTCCGCCGTACCAAAAGGCGAGTTCTCAATTGCATAATAATAATGCTGTAATTCATGTAGCATAATACGTCAGATACATCTTCTTCTGCTCAAAGATATCGGACGTAATGTCGGGCCTCTATAATAATGTAAACAACTGTGTATTCTTCATAGGCAGGCATAATCATCCATGCCGAAACATACCGCCAACATGCGGTTTTCATAATAATATATCTTCACTGGGCTTCTGTATGACAGTTAGACAAATAGTCTTAGTTGGCTACATCGAGCACAAATAATGGACTCTGTATCTCAAAGGACTGTGAGTTCTACTCACAGGTTGCCACAAAATGTTCTGCAACTTAGGCATAATAATTAAGTTTCTTTTACCTTTGACATAATCCGAGAAACACACAAATAACAACTGTCGTCATTCTTGACGAACAGAATAACTCTGGGGAGAATCACTGACATCACAGTCACACTGAAGACTATCTTTCCCCCAGATAACGCAGAGAAGTACCACGGACATACTAGTCCGGTCAGAACCCAGATCATTACTCGCTGAAGGAAGTCTCTCCGTTCGCGCTCAAAAAACTTGCGCATGTGTAGACAGCACAGATCTGAGTACAGCTAACCCCGACTTAAGACAGGTCAACAACAATGAATAAAACAAAGGGAAGATAACCCCAACTCAACCTGTCCCAGGGAGTTCATAAACAGTTCTCTAACTTAGATCATCAAAAGTATTAAATAGATTTACGTCTTATGATACCGTCAAAAACGACAGCAACAGATTACCGCACCCTCCGGATAAAAAAAAATGAACCACATTTTTTTTTTTGAAATACATCAATGAGCAAGATACAACATGCTCATAACGCATGAATGATGCGCCGATGAAACAAACAACATAAAATAATGTCTTAATGACAGGCTCAATCGACGCACAATAGAGCGTCTAGTGAGAACAAAAAATCACCTCACAAGATAAGAGAAAATATTTTCTCCAAGTAAAACATATCCGGAAGGTACCATCAAAGAAACCTCAGTTGCTGGCGATGCTAACAAAAATCACATACATATCAAAAAATGCAATATTATAGCAATGCGAATGACAACATATATCGAGAAGTCATATGAACATATAAATCTATCGAAGTCTCATGCTATATAATCACTATTATCTAATGGATGGCCATAACAAAATTTGTAAAGTCATTATACATACATATGACAATACAAGAGTACAATCTAACTAATAGAAGATGGCATCCACAGTACAAAACAATGCTGTATCCCGAAGATCAATGTAAGCAGCATCCAAATAGTATGTAAGGGAGACATATGGCATCGTCATGATTCTCAAAAGCACTCCGTACCTGGTACTAGTTTGCACTGAGAACAATATAAATGACACAATTAGCAACATGCTATAATGTACTATAATTACTAATACATGTCTAAGTATTACATGTGGCCGCATTAATTTTTTTTTACCTTTATATTATGTCAACTCAACCTTCTCCATTAATAAAGATGGTAATAGAGAAACAAACAATTAATTTACCACTCTAAGGTGAAAACAAATGTGTTAACTCTTTAAGCCCCAAGAGCCAGTATACTGTACTTCCCGCTAGACCCATTTGGCCCAATCAACAGTATACTGGCTTTCGTATCTCTTGATCCTTTCTAGTGCTGTTTTCTAATTTTGACAACTCAAAAACGCTATTTTCTTAAAGTATAGCCATCCATTATGGACTTTTGTTATTTATGAATATGAACATTTAAAAAAATTATTTCCAAACAAAAACAATAAAAACGTACTGGTATGGCCATTTTTGTTTGGGCCAAACCTACCTTTTTGTTTGGGACTGAAAGAGTTAATATATATTGTTATAGTGAAGAGACATAAGTCTAGAAGTTTATCAGGAAAAATCTAGGACACAAGACTTAAGTGGACTCATGTGGGCATCTAGACAGTATGTCTGCCATCACATTATCCAAACCACGGATAGCTCGTACCATGAAATGAAAAGGTTGAAGAGCAATAGCATATCGAGTAGATCTCGAGCTCTTCAAGTTCTTACACTGAATAGCAGTAAGAGCTTTTTAGTCTGTTTCCACACTGAAATGCGCACCAAGAAGGAATCTTTGTAACTTAAGGACTGACCAAACCATAGCCAACAATTTACGGTCTAAAACCGAGTAATTCCTTTCTGCCGCATTCAGTTTCCTAGAGATATACATTACAGGATGCAGAGTTCCTGAATACTCCTGCATTAGTGCCGCTCCGATCCCTGTGGATGAGGCGTCACTACGAAGAACAAAAGTCTTATCAGCAATAGGTAGCCTTAAGATAGGTGGGGATGAGAACAAATTCTTAATCTGATTCAATGAAGATTGACATTCTTGGGACCAGCGCACCATGTTAGGAGACCCTTTCTTCAATAGGGTTGAGAGTGGTGCCATTATAGAGGATAGATTCTTAATGAATCTTCCATAGAATTGTATTAATACCAAGAGACTACGTACTTGTTTTTTTGTCTTAGGAACAGAGATATTTAATATCTTAGAAATGTTTTGGTCCTCTGTCTTCAATAGACCATGACCAACACAATGACCCAGGAAAGAAATTTCACTAAACCCAACATAGGCTTTAGAGGGTTTTGCAGTCAAATTATGCTCGCGTAGAGTAGACAGTAATTCATTTAAACCCAAATAGTGATCTTCCCAAGTATTACTGAAAAGACAGATGTCGTCTAAGTATGCAATGACATCTGAACGATATGAGAGAATTCGACGCATCATGCGTACGAAAGTAGCTGGGGCGTTCATAAGCCCGAAGGGCATAAAATTCCACTGAAATAAACCCCTAGGTGTTGAGAAAGCAGTGAGAGGTTTGGCGCGTTCAGTTAACGGAACTTGCCAATAGCCTTTCGACAAGTCAAGTTTAGTAAAGAATCGAGAGTTAGAAAGTCTAGTAAGTAGATTTTCTAATAAAGGCATAGGTTCAGCATCGAACTTCGTAACTTGGTTTAATTTGCGATAATCGACGCAAAGGCGTATGTTATTGTCTTCCTTTCGAACAATAACCATGGACGAAGAGTATGCTGAAGTGGATGGTTCAATTATTTTCAATTGTATCATTTCATCCAATTCTTTCTCGACTTGTGCTTGAAAATGAATAGGATAAGGTCTTACTCTGATCGGATTATGATCAGTAAGTATAATGTCATGTTCAATGACATGTGTGTGTCCAGGAATGCCGGTAAGGACATCCTGAAATGATTGTATCATACAGGATACTTGTCGCTGTTCCTCAGAAGACAAATTAGCAGAAACAGTAACGTTTTTCCATGATTCCGTAGAAGTAAGTGGAATCACAGGAAGAGGTAGATTAACATCTGAAAAAGTAGTTTCCTCATCCTGTATAACTGACAGGGATGAGATATGACCTTGTTGGACTGGAGAATCGTCCGTTGCCTGGAAAATAGGCTGCAAATAGTCTGGTCGTTCATGATATTCCGTAAGCATATTTATATGGAAGGTTTTATGCCTTCCATCAATATCGACAACATAGTCGACATCGGAAATTTTCGAGACTATTGTATATGGGCCTTTCCATGCAATAAGAAGTCTGTTCTCCATAGAAGGAAGTAAAACAAACGCTTTGACTCCAGGACAAAGTTGACGTAGGCGTCTCTTCTTATTAGCAAATCGCCTTGCCTTTTCTTTAGCAAATTCGGATGAGGAAGTTGCTAGCTTGCATGCTTCAATAATCTTTTGCCTGAGAGCAATGACATACTCATATGAAGATTGTGTGTCATTGTCGATATTATCAGCAGTTATAAGATCATGAAATAAAGACATAGGACCGCGCGGTCGCGCGCCAAAGACAAGTTCAAAAGGAGAAAATCCTGTATGTTCGTTGGGGACCTCTCTATAGGCAAAGAGAGCCGCGGGTAGAACCTTGTCCCAATCCTGAGGATGATCCTCAGTTATCTTCCCAAGTAAGTTCTTGAGTGTTCTATTAAGACGTTCAACTAACCCATTAGACATTGGGTGATAAATACTACTCAAAGATCTTTTAATGTGCAGATTAGACATTACCTGCGACATTGTGTCTGATATCAATTGTGTGCCATGGTCTGACAATATTTCTCCTGGAAAACCCAAACGAGAGAATATAAGCCAAAGAGCGTCTGCGATATCAGCAGTGGAGATGCTCTTAAGAGGTATAGCCTCTGGCCAACGCGTGCACATGTCAACGCACGTAAGGATAAATTGATGTCCTCTGGCCGATTTAATCTTGAAAGGGCCAATGATATCTATGGCCATTTTCTGAAACGGCCGAATAGGAATGTCTGCAGCCTGAATAGGTGCAGCATGACGTGGACCTCTAGATTTGACCTCTTGACATATTTTGCAAGACCTGCAATAAATTCGTATGTCTTTATTAACAAATGGCCAAAAGAAAGACGCCAGAACTCTCGACTTAGTTCGGGAAAAACCCATGTGTCCAGCACACTGAGAATCGTGTGCATGTTGAAGAATTAGGGCTCTCATACTCTTGGGCACGAGAATTTGAGAATGCATAGACGTGTCTGAGTGTTGTACCATACGCACTAGTATACCATTCTTCATAGTGATATATGATTTGTGATTTGTATTCTGATTCGGATCATCGTTTTTAGCGAGAAGAAAGAATTTCTTTAAAGACGGGTCTTCTTCTTGTAGTTTCACAAACGAGTCATGCGAAATCACCAAGTGATCCTCTTGGCTATGTACTTCATTAACTTCAGTAGATGAAGTTTGAGGAATAAGAGCTTGTGCTCTTGTTACCACTGCATTGGCTGTTTGGATATTCCGTTCTTCCCAGGCAGCAATTTGCTGCGGGGTGCATTCCTTAACCCTGTGAATACGACCGATGATAAGATCCGCAATAGGATTAGGTAGAAGACACGAGTGGACATCTCCCGTAAAGAAGGGAGTAGCAATGTGAATAATAGCAGTCGAGTAATTTTCTACTGTGCCACCAAATGTCACACATTTAACCACCTTTCCCGTGGCACAGCGAGGATCTATGAGAGATTGCTTAACCCCAATAGTAGTGCACCCAGAATTAAAAAGCACTGAGACTGGATTACTATCCACTAGACCTTTATGCAAGATAAGCGATCCTCTCCCGTCATGCGCAACTGCAGCAGGAAGAACAGGAAGAGGGTGACCACAACTTAAAGTAGTTACCGTGGTCGGTTCGAATAATGTTGTGCATTGGGGGCATTGAAATGCTCTCCCAAAATCAAAAGCAGAACAAGTGATAGCATTAGAATTTTTATTATCGTTCACTCGATTACAGGCACCATGAGGCTCTTGTTGTACAGAGTTTCCCTGGTGATGTGATCTCTTTTTGTTGTGTTGAGATCTACCGCGATTATTATTTCCTCTGAAATTGTCATTATTAGAGCTATTGTAACCATTATTCTGGTTTGAATCACCATTATTATAGTCACTATTATCATATTCCCGTTGGCGAGAATAATTATATTGTGTTCGTGGAGAACAGCTAGGATAGTTCCTATAGTGGCTACCCTTGCAAAAGTGTTTATAATTGTTGAACCCATAATTAC
This sequence comes from Oreohelix idahoensis, assembly GCA_024509875.1. Classification (NCBI taxonomy): domain Eukaryota; kingdom Metazoa; phylum Mollusca; class Gastropoda; order Stylommatophora; family Oreohelicidae; genus Oreohelix; species Oreohelix idahoensis. Next base: position 69,365 of record JAMPIV010019974.1, on the reverse strand, counting down.
GAGGACTATCAGCTCGTCTCCAGTTCTTTGAAGAAAAACCTTTGTGTGATGGATTGCTTTGATATTGAGTGTAATTCTGATTACTCTTCCTATTAAAGTTTTGTTGAGCACCTTGAAATTTACGATTGAAGTTAGGGCCATATGGTGCTGCAGAAGCAACTGGCAACTCTTCCTTCACCTTAGAGTTGCTAACAGTAGCATGGGGATGCGCAGTGACGTACTGGCAACAATATTCTTTCATGTCTTTTATGTTCTTAAGTTTAAGCTCAGAAGAAAAGCAAGGAAAGACTCATTTACAGATGACATAACTTTATCTCGAAGTAATAAGTCCATAAGGGCTTCATATGTTTTGTCTGTTTTAGACAGCTCAATCCAACGTGTGAATGTAAGACGTATCTTCGTAATAAAGTCAGAGAACTCTACTCCAGTTTCTGGTAGCATTGTCTTAAAACGAAGACGATAATCTTCTTCTTTTAATTGATATCTTTTAAGTAATGTTGCCCTGACAACATCATAGTTAGTTCTGTCAGGTTCCTCTACTGCCATTACAGTACTTAATGGTTCACCTGAAAGTAACTCCATCAATTGTCCGACATATTGTTCCTTCTCTACCTTATGCGTTACGCATGTTAATTGAAATCTATCAAGGTAGAACGTTATGTCGTCCTTTAGAGGATTGAAAGGAGGTAATTTGACTTTATAAGAACTCTCCTTTATCTTACTCGAAGTTGCCTGAGGAGCACTCATATTCATCAACTTTAATTTCTCTAACTCCAAAGATAAGAGTTTTTCCTCATGTTCCATATTTGCTTTTCTTTCTTCAGCAGCAGCTTGAAGTTTCCTCTCTTCAGCAGCAGCTTGAAGTTTCCTCTCTTCAGCAGCAGCTTGAAGTTTCCTCTCTTCAGCAGCAGCTTCTCTGTCTAATCTTTTATTCTCAGCTTCAGCAACAGCTTGAAGTTTTCTCTCTTCAGCATCTCTTTCTAATCTTTTATATTCAACTTCCATCTGGAATTTCCTTTCATCTGCCTGCATTTGCAATCTTAAATTCTCAGCGTCTGCTTTCTTTTGTTCAGCTTCTATTTTCTTTTGTTCAGCTTCTATTTTCTGTCTTTCATTTTCCATTTTCTGTCTCTTTTCTTCCGACTTCAGTGCCTTGGCATATTGAACAGTCGCAAATTCTTCCAATTTCTCACCAGTCTTGCCAAGGGATTTCCCTTGCTCAATAAAGTACTCTAATGTAGACATTCTGTCTAATAATGTGAGATCAGACTTGAAAAAATTAAATAAATTACCTTATCCCAACCTCAATGGGAGACAAGTCTGTAATACTAGACTTGTATACTCACTTCACTTTATTCTATCCCAATCTCCGTGGGAGACAAGTCTTTTAATCAAAAACTTGTATAATTACCTTGTTTCTCTATAATACGAGGTGTGTTCAAATGAAACCCGTCCCAGTGGCTTTATAACAAATATATGTAAGGTACATCAGCAGGAGTAGTAGAATTAAATACAGCAATTGTTATGAAGCAAGTACCCACTGGGGTTCTTTAGAAATAGTCACCATAGGCATTCAGACACGCATCCCACTGCTTGGGTAGACGGCGGATGCCGTCCGAGAAAAATGACTTTGGTTGCTTATTGAACCATTTGGTCACCGAGGCCCTGACGTCTGCATCGGAGTCGAATCGTTGTTCCTTTAGAGATTTTTTTAAGGGTCCGAACAAATGAAAGTCACATGGTGACAGATCGGGGCTGTAGGCTGGGTGTGGCAGAACTTCCCACCTTTTCCTTGCTAACGCTTCCTGCACAATGTTCGCAACATGTGGACGAGTATTGTCGTGCAACAGAATCACACCACGCGAAAGCATGCGGGTCGTTTATTCTTGATGGCTGTATGCAGGTTGTCTAGTGTGTCTTTGTAGCGGATGGCATTGATGTTCACGCCAGGCTCTTTAAAGTCTACCAATAGAAGCCCTTCATGGTCAAAAAATGCGGTCTGCATAACCTTACCGGCAGAAATCTGTGACTTGAATTTTTTGGGTTTTGGTGATCCGGGATGTTTCCATTGCATGCTCGCGGATTTGCTGCACGGCTCAAAGGGGTGGCACCACGACTCATCGCCTGCCAATATGCGCAACAGAAATGCATCACCCTCCTCTTCGTAACGCAGCAGGTGGTTCAAACTCCACCCCATGCGTTCTTCCTTATGGTGATCAGTCAGCATCCGTGGGACCCATTGTGAACACACCTTTCGATACTTCAGTTTCTTCGTAACCACCATTTGAACTGTCCCAAGAGACACAGCGAATTCCTCTGCTAGCGACAGTAAGCTCCGAAGACGGTCCACCCGTATTGCTTCATCAATCTCGGCGATGGCTTCTTCTGCCGCAACAATATGCACCTGACCTGGCCACGGAAGATCTTTCGTTAACTGACGTTCTTCTCGAAACATTCGTGCCCAGTATTTCACTGTAGTCTTAGACACACTTTTGTCACCATACACTGCTTTCATTCGGCGATGAATTTCGACTGGTCGACATCCTTCGGCTGTTAGGAACTGAATCACCGCTCGCTGATCGACCTTGGACGGATTCCTTATCACACCGGCCATTATTTTAACGGTCTGCAGCACAACCAATGAACACTAGGAGAATGAACACTTACACACTTGTACATTCGTATGTGCTTATTACGTCAGATGTGACGTCATCATGCTCCTCCTACGAATGTCCACTTGGCGCAGCACGGTCGGGTTTCATTTGAACACGCCTCGTAATATCATCATAAATAACCTCTATCTGAAAAGTGCATCATATTAATAATAATAGTCCATGACCAAGTATATATATATATAGACTGTGTATGATAAACATGTATACGATAACAATACAAAGACAAGAATATAGAACAACCGAAAACGTTCGCAGAAGTAAAATAAACACTACAGCGAAACTAAGGAAAATATCACAAAACATGTGATGATAACTGCGAATAATCAACAAAAACAAATGACGCCACAATGTTTAAACATAAGTGTGTATAAAACTTAATGAAAGGAAGAGGAGGCGGACAAATACCAACAAAACAACTGAAAACTGAAGAACAGGAAAAATATTCCAAAAACAACGAAAGGTACACTTCGTCACAACTAAACGAAAATATCAACAAATGTTGCTAGCAAATTCCACAAAGTGAAATTTGCACAGTCCCTACAGAACGCTCACAATAGACCCTCGGTTAAGTGGGATATCTATAGGAGTCGCCGACCCAACCAGACCCGCGGAAACACTCACCAAATAACATGTAACATAAAGTATCATTAATAAAGTGTGTTGTAAGAAGGCTCAGTTAAACACAATATAACGGTACAAAGTTTCCGAAAAAACAAACCGCCACTTACCTTAAGTACAATCCTGGCCTTAGTCAACAATAGTGTATGACAGTATACAGCAATGCGAGGAAGCTCCACCGTTGAAAATTACAGTGACGAGACACTTCAACAACAGCTGAACTTGTATGCAAACACGAGTCGTGATCGTTCACAATGAAGGACATCGACGAGTTTCAAACTGTTGAAGGTGTGTTGCTGTTGTGTGCTGAACAGTATAAATCATCTTGTCCAGTTTCCATTGTGTAGTTCCACCATGAATGTGTGTTATCATCAGATAATGTCCTCAATCAGTCTAATGCGCAGCTTAGACCCACTGATCTGGCCTACCACAAATGTAACAGTCCTATTCATGACCACCAGGAATGTAACGATATCTTTTCTGTGTACTGTTATTGTATGGATGTGTTGATGCGCCACTAGAATGTTGAAGGCTGTACGATCTACCCCAATGTTCCTGCACGGTGTTACTGTAGGTTTCTGTGCGTGCGTAGTCAGTACGACCTGGGCCAAACAGCGTTGTTATGCATGATTAGCTCACCAGGCGTTGAGGCGCTAACAGGGTGTCATGTTGACATTCAAACATCATACATCTCTTGAATGTGAAGTACTCGAAGTTTGTGTGGGTTGATAAGTGATGTGGGTGTGTAGACAACACGAATGCGTTTAGGCTCTTTGACAGGTAAACAATGCACCCACTCACTCACATGCAGTAGTCAGTAATTGTTGCAACTGCTGGAACTTTTCAACCATTTATTTACGAGACACAGTGACATCAACAGTTACAGTCAAATGGACGAGGATCAAGGACATCATATAAACTGGAAATGACTGGCAAAAACATCTGGCATTATAAAGCTTGAACCACTCATCTATCAGGACGTTATCGACAATGGTCTGTCCTTTAACACATAGTTCATACTGCAACTCACGTACCACTGACTCAGCGCGTCAGGTACTTTAACCAACTCCGCCGTACCAAAAGGCGAGTTCTCAATTGCATAATAATAATGCTGTAATTCATCTAGCATAATACGCCAGATACATCTTCTTCTGCTCAAAGATATCGGCCGTAATGTCGGGCCTCTATAATAATGTAAACAACTGTGTATTCTTCATAGGCAGGCATAATCATCCATGCCAAAACATACCGCCAACATGCGGTTTTCATAATAATATATCTTCACTGGGCTTCTGTATGACAGTTAGACAAATAGTCTTAGTTGGCTACATCGAGCACAAATAATGGACTCTGCATCTCAAAGGACTGTGAGCTCTACTCACAGGTTGCCACAAAATGTTCTGCAACTTAGGCATAATAATTAAGTTTCTTTTACCTTTGACAGAATCCGAGAAATACACAAATAACAACTGTCGTCATTCTTGACGAACAGAATAACTCTGGGGAGAATCACTGACATCACAGTCACACTGAAGACTATCTTTCCCCCAGATAATGCAGAGAAGTACCACGGCCATACTAGTCCGGTCAGAACCCAGATCATTACTCCCTGACGGAAGTCTCTCCGTTCGCGCTCAAAAAACTTGCGCATGTGTAGACAGCACAGATCTGAGTACAGCTAACCCCGACTTAAGACAGGTCAACAACAATGAATAAAACAAAGGGAAGATAACCCCAACTCAACCTGTCCCAGGGAGTTCATAAACAGTTCTCTAACTTAGATCATCAAAAGTATTAAATAGATTTACGTCTTATGATACCGTCAAAAACGACAGCAACACCGACCAGTCCTCTAAAACCCATTTTCTAACATATTTGTGACCAGGATTTAATTGTTTCTCACTCACGCGCTTGTAACTTTCCCAGAAGTCCAGCTCAGCGTTCGCTCTGTGGGACTATGTGGCTCTGATGTCAGCTTCTGGCAGCGCGGTCGCATTGGGGACTATGAAGTCAAAGCTCCATTGACCTTGGGTCATGAACCCAGTGGAGTAGTCACAAAACTTGGGGAGGGCGTCACAAACGTGAAAGTTGGTAGGTCGTTACATATGTATTTCTGTACACGCGTCACGTTATAAGGTGAAAACCTGTTAAGTTATTCAGCGTGTCCCGTTACATGTTGACAAATTGGTGAGTCTTTGTACATGTCACCTTACAAATTGACAGACTGGTATATCTTAACTCATGTCACCTTACAAGTTGACAAGCTGGTATTTCTCTACGATATGACTTTACAAGTTGGCAGATTAATATGTATTTACACATATCACGTAACAAAAATTACGAACTAATATTTCTTTACGCATGTCAGATTACAAATTGATAGATTAAGATGTCTTTACACATGTCACGTTACAAGTTGACAGACTGGTATGTCTTTACACGTGTCACGTTACAAGTTGACAGACTGGTATGTCTTTACACGTGTCACGTTACAAGTTGACAGACTGGTATGTCTTTACACGTGTCACGTTACAAGTTGACAGACTGGTATGTCTTTACACGTGTCACGTTACAAGTTGACAGACTGGTATGTCTTTACACGTGTCACGTTACAAGTTGACAGACTGGTATGTCTTTACACGTGTCACGTTACAAGTTGACAGACTGGCATGTCTTTACACGTGTCGCGTTACAAGTTGACAGACTGGTATGTCTTTACATGTGTCGTGTTACAAGTTGACAGACTGGTATGTCTTTACACGTGTCACGTTACAAGTTGACAGACTGGTATGTCTTTACATGTGTCACGTTACAAGTTGACAGACTGGTATGTCTTTACACGTGTCACGTTACAAGTTGACAGACTGGTATGTCTTTACACGTGTCACGTTACAAGTTGACAGACTGGTATGTCTTTACACGTGTCATGTTACAAGTTGACAGACTGGTATGTCTTTACATGTGTCACGTTACAAGTTGACAGACTGGTATGTCTTTACATGTGTCACGTTACAAATTGACAGACTGGTATGTCTTTACACGTGTCACGTTACAAGTTGACAGACTGGCATGTCTTTACGTGTGTCACGTTACAAGTTGACAGACTGGTATGTCTTTACACGTGTCATGTTACAAGTTGACAGACTGGTATGTCTTTACACGTGTCACGTTACAAGTTGACAGACTGGTATGTCTTTACACGTGTCACGTTACAAGTTGACAGACTGGTATGTCTTTACATGTGTCACGTTACAAGTTGACAGACTGGTATGTCTTTACACGTGTCACGTTACAAGTTGACAGACTGGTGTGTCTTTACACGTGTCACGTTACAAGTTGACAGACTGGTATGTCTTTACACGCGTCACGTTACAAGTTGACAGACTGGTATGTCTTTACACGTGTCACGTTAAAAGTTGACAGACTGGTATGTCTTTACACGTGTCACGTTACAAGTTGACAGACTGGTATGTCTTTACACGTGTCACGTTACAAGTTGACAGACTGGTATGTCTTTACACGTGTCACGTTACAAGTTGACAAATGCAGCGCCTCATATTAGTGGCCTTGTACGGTATGCCTAAGGGAGCAGATGCATTATTTTTTATTTGTCTTGTCGAAACTACATGAGGCAAAAAAAATCAGAAATGTCATATTTTTATGAGCGAACCAGAGCTGGTCAAGACCGCACTCCACCTCCCCGTGGTGGTCCTGGAAACAGTCTGCAGCAGTGCAGTCTGGCTGAGCGAGTGTGGATCGCAATGGGAAGGCAAACCCGGTCCTAAAAATGCCTTGCAGAAGTCGGATGTGTCGACCGAAAGGTGCAGATATCACAGCTTAGGCGTAAACAGACACAACGCAACCACCGTCCTTTTCATGACGAACGAGGAAGAAGAAGAAGAAGATATTTTTATTTAAAAATGTGCAAAATTGTCTCTACAGTCACGTATTACACAAAGACTACTTTATTATAAGTTTTTAGAGGCCAAACTTAGTGTGCGTGTGTGTGTATGTGTCTGAAGTCTAATGCACAAACAACACAATGTCCAGGTGACAGAGTGGCAGTGGAGCCAAGCAGGCCGTGTGGTGTCTGCCGTTTCTGTAGAATGGGGAACTACAACGTTTGCATCGATCTCAAGTACCTGTCCACACCGCCCACACATGGTGCATTAACCAGATATTTTTGTCACTCTGCCAGTTTTGTACACAAGTAAGTGTTCACCTTTTCTCACCTTGTTTCTCCCGTACATTCCCCACTACTTGATCCACAAGCAAATATGCTCATGGAAATTCAAAGGATGTGAGTAGTAAATCATTAAAGGATGTGAGTAGTAAATCATTAAAGGATGTGAGTAGTAAATCATTAAAGGATGTGAGTAGTAAATCATTAAAGGATGTGAGTAGTAAATCATTAAAGGATGTGAGTAGTAAATCATTAAAGGATGTGAGTAGTAAATCATTAAAGGATGTGAGTAGTAAATCATTAAAGGATGTGAGTAGTAAATCATTAAAGGATGTGAGTAGTAAATCATTAAAGGATGTGAGTAGTAAATCATTAAAGGATGTGAGTAGTAAATCATTAAAGGATGTGAGTAGTAAATCATTAAAGGATGTGAGTAGTAAATCATTAAAGGATGTGAGTAGTAAATCATTAAAGGATGTGAGTAGTAAATCATTAAAGGATGTGAGTAGTAAATCATTAAAGGATGTGAGTAGTAAATCATTAAAGGATGTGAGTAGTAAATCATTAAAGGATGTGAGTAGTAAATCATTAAAGGATTAAAGGATGTGAGTAGTAAATCATTAAAGGATGTGAGTAGTAAATCATTAAAGGATGTGAGTAGTAAACCATTAAAGGATGTGAGTAGTAAACCATTAAAGGATGTGAGTAGTAAATCATTAAAGGATGTGAGTAGTAAATCATTAAAGGATGTGAGTAGTAAATCATTAAAGGATGTGAGTAGTAAATCATTAAAGGATGTGAGTAGTAAATCATTAAAGGATGTGAGTAGTAAATCATTAAAGGATGTGAGTAGTAAATCATTCAAGGATGTGAGTAGTAAATCATTAAAGGATGTGAGTAGTAAATAATAAAAGGATGTGAGTAGTAAATCATTCAAGGAATTTAGAAAAAGTGAGTAGGCACGTAGAAAAATCATTAAAGGATGTGAGTAGTAAATCATTAAAGGATGTGAGTAGTAAATCATTCAATCAGGATGTGAGTAGTAAATCATTAAAGGATGTGTTAGTAGTAAATATTATTGAAAGGTCGGATGTGACGGTTTACTCTCGTAGCCACGTTTCCTTCGTGAACTATGACCTTACAGTATTCTTGTCTTTAAGACACTCGCTGATTATTCACCCACCTTGTCATATCTCTGCACTGTTCCATTCACAGGGGCCTGTGTTATATCACAACAACAGTGCTTTCCTCTGGGCCTATGTCATATCACAGCACAATGCTATCCTCGGGGCCTATGTTATATCATAGAACAGAGCTATCATCGAAACCTATGTCATATCACTAAACAGTGCTATCCTCGGGACCTATGTCATATCACAGCACATTGCTGTCTTCGAGACCTATGTCATATCACTACAGCACATTGCTATCCTCAAGACCTATGTCATATCACAGCACAGTGCTTTCTCGAGCCCTATGTCACATTACAGCACAGTGATATCCTCGGGGCCTATGTCACAGCACAGTGCTATAGTCGAGACCTATGTCACATCACAGCACAGTGCTTTTCTGGAGACCTATGTCACATCACAGCACAGTGCTATCCTCGATACCTATGTCATATCACTAAACAGTGCTTCCTTTGGGCCTTTGTCATATCACTGCGCAATGCCATCCCCAGGGGCCTCTAACGAGACACATAAACAGTAGAACAACTGCTCACACAAGCCAGTTGAAGATGTTGATTGCTGACATACACACTCCCTGACATTCCATATTGCAAGAGACGACTAAGGTGACATATGAATTGGGCTGGCAACCTGAGGAAGTAAAATAAATAGCAACATAAGCCGCCACTGCACGAGCACATAGACTTCCTGCTTGAGGCTACTACATTTAGTGGTCCTGTGTTGTGTAAGTAGTGAATAAGTGAAACAAACAGTGTCATGCCATTTCAGATCTTGCCAGTCTTCTACTACATTAGTTGTCCTGTGTTGTGTAAGTAGTGAATAAGTGAAACAAACAGTGTCATGCCATTTCAGATCTTGCCAGTCTTCTACTGCATTAGTTGTCCTGTGTTGTGTAAGTAGTGAATAAGTGAAACAAACAGTGTCATGCCATTTCAGATCTTGCCAGTCTTCTACTACATTAGTTGTCCTGTGTTGTGTAAGTAGTGAATAAGTGAAACAAACAATGTCATGCCATTTCAGATCTTGCCAGTCTTCTACTACATTAGTTGTCCTGTGTTGTGTAAGTAGTGAATAAGTGAAACAAACAGTGTCATGCCATTTCAGATCTTGCCAGTCTTCTACTACATTAGTTGTCCTGTGTTGTATAAGTAGTGAATAAGTGAAACAAACAATGTCATGCCATTTCAGATCTTGCCTGTCTTCTACTACATTAGTTGTCCTGTGTTGTGTAAGTTGTGAATAAGTGAAACAAACAATGTCATGCCATTTCAGATCTTGCCAGTCTTCTACTACATTAGTTGTCCTGTGTTGTATAAGTAGTGAATAAGTGAAACAAACAATGTCATGCCATTTCAGATCTTGCCAGTCTTCTACTACATTAGTTGTCCTGTGTTGTATAAGTAGTGAATAAGTGAAACAAACAATGTCATGCCATTTCAGATCTTGCCTGTCTTCTACTACATTAGTTGTCCTGTGTTGTGTAAGTAGTGAATAAGTGAAACAAACAATGTCATGCCATTTCAGATCTTGCCAGTCTTCTACTACATTAGTTGTCCTGTGTTGTATAAGTAGTGAATAAGTGAAACAAACAATGTCATGCCATTTCAGATCTTGCCTGTCTTCTACTACATTAGTTGTCCTGTGTTGTGTAAGTAGTGAATAAGTGAAACAAACAATGTCATGCCATTTCAGATCTTGCCTGTCTTCTACTACATTAGTTGTCCTGTGTTGTGTAAGTAGTGAATAAGTGAAACAAACAGTGTCATGCCATTTCAGATCTTGCCTGTCTTCTACTACATTAGTTGTCCTGTGTTGTGTAAGTAGTGAATAAGTGAAACAAACAATGTCATGCCATTTCAGATCTTGCCAGTCTTCTACTACATTAGTTGTCCTGTGTTGTGTAAGTAGTGAATAAGTGAAACAAACAATGTCATGCCATTTCAGATCTTGCCAGTCTTCTATTACATTAGTTGTCCTGTGTTGTGTAAGTAGTGAATAAGTGAAACAAACAATGTCATGCCATTTCAGATCTTGCCAGTCTTCTACTACATTAGTTGTCCTGTGTTGTGTAAGTAGTGAATAAGTGAAACAAACAGTGTCATGCCATTTCAGATCTTGCCAGTCTTCTACTACATTAGTTGTCCTGTGTTGTGTAAGTAGTGAATAAGTGAAACAAACAATGTCATGCCATTTCAGATCTTGCCTGTCTTCTACTACATTAGTTGTCCTGTGTTGTGTAAGTAGTGAATAAGTGAAACAAACAGTGTCATGCCATTTCAGATCTTGCCTGTCTTCTACTACATTAGTTGTCCTGTGTTGTGTAAGTAGTGAATAAGTGAAACAAACAATGTCATGCCATTTCAGATCTTGCCTGTCTTCTACTACATTAGTTGTCCTGTGTTGTGTAAGTAGTGAATAAGTGAAACAAACAATGTCATGCCATTTCAGATCTTGCCAGTCTTCTACTACATTAGTTGTCCTGTGTTGTGTAAGTAGTGAATAAGTGAAACAAACAATGTCATGCCATTTCAGATCTTGCCAGTCTTCTACTACATTAGTTGTCCTGTGTTGTGTAAGTAGTGAATAAGTGAAACAAACAATGTCATGCCATTTCAGATCTTGCCAGTCTTCTACTACATTAGTTGTCCTGTGTTGTGTAAGTAGTGAATAAGTGAAACAAACAATGTCATGCCATTTCAGATCTTGCCAGTCTTCTACTACATTAGTTGTCCTGTGTTGTGTAAGTAGTGAATAAGTGAAACAAACAGTGTCATGCCATTTCAGATCTTGCCAGTCTTCTACTACATTAGTTGTCCTGTTTTGTGTAAGTAGTGAATAAGTGAAACAAACAATGTCATGCCATTCCAGATCTTGCCAGTCTTCTACTACTTCTGTTGTCTTCTGTCCAATGATGTTATCGAGATTTTCCCGAACATGGGAGAAATATTAAAGCCAGACCAGGCTTTAGCCGGGATTTTCCTGAACCTTGGAGAAATAAACATGTCAGTTTCGGAGACTGAGTCTGACAGTGAGATTTGATTTGTATTTTGTAATTAACATTACACGAATTCCGCAACTGTTCACTTTGTGTGGCTGCAAAACTCAAGGCGGGAAAAAGCGTCGCAATGAAGTACATCAACTATAAAATAAATTAATGTTATAAAATAAATTAATGTATGTCAGCAAACCGTTTAAATACTTTTAGCTGAAGTAATTAAAAAAAGAATCGAAGATAATTTTATTGCACTTTATTCAGAATATTGGCATAATCACTAACAAATTTCAGAAGAAAGTGCAGCAACACTGTCGTTGCTGACTGACATATTGTTGCTGGAATTAATGTGATCGTTAATTTCCTGGGCTGCGTATAGTTATAGTATACACTTACAGTTTCCTTTAGTGTCCTAATACCTTCCCCGATTGATATACTCTATTCATTAATTCATTTCACTTTTCGCACCGTATGGAGCATGGAGTCCCATTTACAGCTGACCAATTTGTTAGAGGCCTGCGCCAGAGCATGCTTGCGCTTCTTGCATAGGTGGTTACAATGCAATTTGTTTTACTTGCTGAACCTCAGTCACCTTTCACGACATGACTGGGGCAGCTAAAGTCATATCATTTCTTTGTCTTCTCAGAAATCCCAGGAAACTACATAAGGTATATACTTTGTTACTAGACTCTATCCTTTTGTAGAATGAAAAAAACAAAAACACAAATAGTGATACGTCTTTCTGGGAGAAAGGACAAGAAAAAATCTACGTTGCGGCCACAAGGCCTTCGTCAGGGACAGGCGAACGAAAATCAGAAGGGAAAGAAAGTGAGAATTAAGTAGAGAACATAAAACTATAAAAATAAGAGAAAACACTCCCTGATGTGTGTCACATGATGGAAATAAAATGTCTGCCACTGAACCGGAAGTGGATACTAAATTCAAAGCATAAATAAAAAAAAATAATGAAAACAAGGACTGGAAAACTTTTTGCAGTTGTTCTTTCAATGTGTTGCTATCATTTCATCTGTTCATGAACTCAGAAAGTGAAGGTTACCGTTCGTTCATTCTCCTCTGGTGGTTTCATGTCCACAGACTGCCTGACAACGTCAGCTTTGACGAGGGCGCGCTAGTTCAGCCTCTTGCTCTGGGCTTCTATGCGTGTCAGAGGGCAGAGGTCAACATTGGCGACTACATTCTTGTCTCGGGGGCAGGTAAGGTTACGTTTGTCTGGACTAGGCAAAAGTAAAGGTAATCCCATATAACAGCGGTTTTCAACCTGTGCGCCGCGGCGCCCTGGGGCGCCATGACTGAGGGTCAGGGGCGCTATCGGTGGGCGTGGATTTATTTCGTATTTAGCTGTAAAGAAAAACAGAGCTGTGGGAAATTTCATTTTTGGTGTTTGTCAACCTGCGTGACCCCGGAGAAATTTCACTTTTGATGTTGGCCAGCCTTTGAAGTCCCGCTCTCCCGACCCGCCTATCAACTTTCTGCGCATTCTCCTCGCGCGACCATAATAGGTAACACGGTGATTTTCTGTTTTCAATCGATTTTGATTGTGTTGTGAGTTTGATAACGGAAAGATTTTTTTAATTTGGCAAGTGTTAGTAAAAAGCGAGAACTTGTTGAGGATGACAAGGAACGTGGTAATGAGGAAAGGAAACGTAAGTATAGAAAATACGACGAAGGTTACTTAGATTTTGGTTTCACGTGCACTCTTGTGAACAATGAAGAGTGTCCACAGTGTGTTTTGTGTTTCAAAGTTACTCCCTGTCGAATGTATGCTGCCTAGCAAATTGAAGCGCCATTTAGAAAGTGTTCATAAGAATGACGTGGGCAAACCAAGAGAATATTTCTCTAGAAAGCTGAGTCAAATGAAAGAACAAAAATCAGCATTTTCTAAGCAGGCGACGATCTCGAGTAAAGCTCTTCTAGCGTCCTACAAGGTAGCATGCCGTGTAGCAAAATGTAAGAAACCCCATACGATTGCAGAAGAACTCGTTTTACCATGTGCTATTGATATGGTGTCCATTATGGTTGGAGAGTCCGTGGGAAAACAGCTTTTAACCATTCCTTTGTCGGACAGTACAATCAGCCGTCGAATTCAAGAGTTAGGAGAGGATCTTAATGAACAGATTATAGAAAAAATGAGGGGGAAGGACTTTGCTTTGCAGTTTGATGAGGCCACTGATAGCAATAGAGATGCTCATTTAATCTGTTATGTGCGGTTTGTTGATGAACTAAACAAAATGGTGGAAGATCTTTTTTTTTGTAAGGACATAAATGCAGATACGACAGGCAAACATTTATTTGATGGACAACTTTTACTGTACACGTTTTTTGTTATGGAGATTGAATCATGAGTGCAATATATCAGTGAATGAATTTCAGACAAAAATTTTAAAAAAATGTTAGAAAGAAACTACTTTATCTGTGCTGTTTTCTTTTTTATAGTAAGGGTTTATAAAGTGCACTTTGTGTATATTTTTTCTTGTACGTGTAATTTTTTCACAGATTGTCCAATTGCATTTTTAAAAAAATTACCTTAAAAAATTAGTGTTTAAAAGCCTTTCCAAAGCTCTCCTGCTAAAAAAAAAGTTAGGCTAAATGTCGAAACATCGCTAGAGTTTTTACCAGTTATCCCACAGAGGAGCCGCAGAAAGAATGTAGTTGGTCAGGGGAGCCATGGACTCAAAAAGGTTGAAAACCGCTGCCATATAAGATTCTGCCGTAGGAGAGTGAAGTGTTAAAGACTTAGAGAGGTGGGATGAGCAGTTCTTTTCTTCGCCGCCTTTTCCATCCCAAACTCAAGAGCAAAGTCATTTACAGCTGGTTAGACTGGCGTCGATACCGTGAATTGAACGCGGCACCTTTGCTGCGAGAGATCATCGCTCTAACCACTCGAGTCCAATTGTTGAGCTCAAAAACAGAACGTTGTTTCTTAGATACTTGCGCAGTGTTCATCATTTAACCATTGATTTTCTTACTGACTTATTAAACCACTGATTTACTGACTTACTGGCTTTTTTAAACAACTCCTACTGGCTTATTAAACTACTGAGATATTGACTTCCTGGCTCATTGAATCACTGACTTAGTGACTTGTTGAACCACTGATTTACTAACTGATTTATTTAATCACTGACTTACTGAACCACTGATTTGCTGACTTACTCACTGTCTAACGTACTGGCTTGTTAATCTACTGAGTTACTGACTTAATCTGGCAGGTCCACTCGGGATGGCTGTTGTACTTGCTGCCAGGGCGAGAGGAGTGGCCAAGATTTGTGTCACAGGTAAAAGGGTCATTTCACATGCATATTACCTTCTTATCATAGGTAACATTAACTTCCTGTCACATGTAACATTAATTACCTGTCACAGGTAACAGTAGCTTTTACAAGTATCTGTTAAGTCCTTTTGCACGTGTAATTTAAATGTTGAGCACATCTAATTAAATATATTTGATTAATTATTTACGCGCTATCATACACTATGTTGAACATAAAAGCGCAAATGGGTGCGTTCGTGGTTGTTGCCAAAGAACAATTACGCGATGAAGAGAGATGCCTAATGGCTGTGATGAGACGGTCGGATTTGGCTAGTAGCTGATTGTAAGCCTTACCCAAATTATGGGAAGCAGTCACAAGTTATTATAATACTCCTGGTAAGGGGTATTCACGTTAGTCAATACAGGGCTCGTTTGTGTATTAATTATCATGATATTTTTGTCAATTTGCCAATGATCTGGCTGAACTTCAATACGCATATGCCATGACGTATTGCTAGTGGGATCCAGAGTCTTACCGAAGATTATCGGAATTATTCTGCAATATATTTAAAGGGGTCACTCAATAAAACCCGTCGTTGTAGACAAGCTCCATAACGAAAAAAGCCATGATAGAACTATTTGCCATAACGTTCATCGCCGTCCTTGAGAGGTCGGCCGTTATCTAGAATGTCGATCAAGTACATGATCAAGATATATAAGAATGCTATGCACCATGATGCCCCAATGTAATTACCTACGTTATTGATGATGCCTGCTGCTACTATGATTGAATCTGTATTGCGTCTACGAATAAATGTATCGTCCATGTTGAGCCATGAATCCTGCGTACATCTTGTTCCAGTTAGTCAAACTTTATGACTACACCATTTGTACGATGTTCTTTGAGTAACTTTGTTTGGTCTATCTTTGCGACCCACAATCTGTCGGCCACCTGTAAGCCCGGCCAGAGCTGATAGTAATTAAGTCAGCAACAATAATAACATTCGCTAACCGTGCCACTCTTACCCACGCAAGAATATAATAAAACCCAAACGAATACAACAGTATCACTAACGTAATATGAATTTGCCATCACGTGTAACATTATCATCACATTACTCGTATGTTAACATCCTGCAATAGATAACATTAACTTCCTGCCAGAAGCTACATTACCTTTTACAAGTAGCATTAACTTTTGTAACAGATAATATGAACTTGCCGTCATATGTAACAATGATATAAGACCACAGATACATTCACTTCCTGTCACAGATGAAATTAACATTCTGTCATATGTAACATTACCTTTGACTCACACAAAACATTAAATTACAGTAACATGAACATTCTATCACGTGTATTAACTTCCCACCATAGTTAACATTAACTTCCTGTCAAATGTAACATTAAGTTCCTGTTACAGGTAATATTAAGTTCTGTCACAGGTAACCTTAACTTTTTGTAGTAAAATCTGTGAGAACAAACGCTAAATTCCATAGAATTGTACTCCCAAATGCATATATATAGGCCCAGCCCGTTTGTGTCTGACTGGCTTCTTCCCATATGCCAGCCGCACGCTAAAATTTGTATACCGAAGTAAGGCCTAAACGATTTGCCGCGGTTTAACATTATACACTTTGCTAGCGTTGGGCTTTGCGATTTAAATATTTTCTTGTGCCAGAAATGCGATACCATGACTGGCGTTTGAAAGACCCCCTTTTTCTCGACACGCGTTCTGGACATATATTCACACGCTGGTTTTAGCAGACGATACACACACACACACACACGCAAGTTGTTAAAATTTTGCGACGTACCGTAGTGTTCGTTCTACATGTGGTAGTTTGAAAATAAAAGGAAAAATTAAGGTTAACGTCCGATTTTTTTTGAATGTGTAATACTAAATAGGGGATGAGACGGAGTATCGGAAGGAGTGTCACGGTTCGTGTTTACATATTTGAATAGGAGAGATAGGAGGTGGGGTTAAAGGGGAAGGAGTCCTTATTTTTGAATATTTGAGGTCAGTTTTATTTGAAAAGGAACGCTATTCACTAAACAGTCTCTGATTGGCTGTAGTATAATAGACAAACGGTTGTATAAAACCAATTAGTAGTTGGTATTCGGGGCCACTTGTTAACTAAAATTGATACACTAAAGAAGTTGTTTTAAGACAAGGAAGGAGTACTTACTTGTTTGCTATTTCTGCACTAGCAGCGATTTGGATTATGCCATATACCGCAATATTCAACTGTTTAGTGTGTAGATTTCTTTGATGCGGTAAGAATTGAAACCTTTATATTAACATTTATATTGTCATTTTTATCACTATTATGTATGCATTATTGAATTTGTATGAACCTTAAAGGGGAAACATTTATCTGGAGGGAAGGCAACATCACTCTGTGTTGTTTCACAGCGTTGTTAGGAACTGTATTAACCTGGTATAGAGAAGCCAGACAGGCTTTCGGCCATATAGGGAGAAAAGAAAATTAAATATTTATGATGAAAAGAAAAAGTTGTGTTATGACATAAGACCAGGAAGATCACTGGCCGTCTTCTTCAGCAAGTCACCGTGATTGTACATGACTTGATAGTATTAATGTAAAATGTTTCCTTTATCAAGGAAAATGTCAAACGGGGTTTGAAAGTTATTTATCCAGAAGGGGGTACCAACCAAATTGAGAACGTTAACTAATTGTTTAGTTACCATACTGATGTCTGATGATATTGCCATGTTAGAATAATGAAAGAGAGAGATTATTAGATGCTGAGTGGGAAACATTTGTATTGTTCCAGAGTTTCATCTACGAGTGAAAGTGAGCCCAGGTGATCCAACACCTGTCCCTAAGTTCTGCAGTGAGGCCTAACTACTGAGTGCCTACACAGTGATTTACCTATAGAAGCAGAATCGTGTCTTGGCAGTGGATGCTGGCGTTTTATACATACTTCAACCAGCCTGGTTCCAGAGACCTCAGATAAGACTTGTCTGGGAAATTGATATCACAAACACTCCACTCTCTCAGTTTTCACAAAAGATAGTGTATCAGACAGTGAGGAACAAAAAACGTTCAATAAACTTGTACCCGTTTCTAGGAGCAAGAGATACTTGACATTTTCCCAGTTTGAGACATATAAATAATTGTGGGCTAACACCGACTCAATGACAGTTGTAAAATAATTGGTTGTAAATAATTTCATTATCATGTTGAGTTGATTATTCCTGTGTCAGAAGAATAACTAGATACAGGAAAATAAATTATAAAAAAAATAAGTTACATTCCAAACTTTACCCAGTGACTTGTTTAATCATTGTTTATTAGTAATAGGTGTAGTTGTTGTCCTGTTCTTACACTTCATCACATTGCATATACCCTAGACACTTGCTAGACAACATACACACACCAATACACTTCAGTAGAGGAAGATATATAATCGGGTGAGGTAGTGGTGGAAGCAGACAGGTACCCTGTAAACTTATTTGCATTTAATAAACCTCAGGGACTTGCATAGCTGACCTCACACCAGATACCATTAATATAATATTTAAACCAATAATAACAACCATTTCACCACATTAATTGGGACGCTCTTCCGGGATTTAAAGGTTCTTAGTACCCTACATTAAGTGAGTCACTAGTCCCAGTATTTGTAAAATTTAATAGTAAAAATAATTTGAGAGTGGTTTGAGATATCATTGCCCTTTGTCTTGTGTTTAGAGTTGGTTAATTAGTTAAGGTAGTGGATAGTATTTCATATTGTTAACTATAAAATGGCGGATATGGCTAAATACAGATCTGCTGCTGTGCAGACTGCAAAGGAAATGAATTTAGATGGGCAAGCTCTGATTCAGTATGTGACATCAGAGTGCGATAAGTATATGGAAAGGGAAGATAAGAGATTAGCTGAGGAGAAGAGAATTATGTTAGAGGATGCTAGGGAGCTTAAGAAATTAGAGGCTGATAGGGAGGCTGAGATCAAGAGGCTGCAGTTGGAGGAGAAAAAGCTCGAGGCTGAGGCCAGGAAAGAAGAAAAGAGGTTGGAGGCTGCCAAGGAGGAGAGGAGATTACAGATGGAGGCTGAGAAAGAAGAGAAACGGTTACAAAGGGAACATGAGTTGCGACTAAGGGAGATGGAGTTACAAGGCCATGCTCCTGATAATGGAAGTAGCTCCTCCACCTCCGACTCTGCTGCAAGCCAGGTCGCCTCAACCTCAGCCATGGGGTTCCAGTTGGACCCATTTGTAGAAAAAGAGGATGATATTGAATCATTCCTCTCTAGATTTGAGGCATTAGCTACTATGTATGGGCTAGAGAAAGAGAGATGGAGTATGAAGGTATCTCAGGGGCTTAGGGGAACCTCTTATGAGGTCTTCGCCAAACTGAGCAAGGATGATCAAGATGACTACGACATTCTTAAGCAAGCTCTTCTAGTTAGATATGAGAAAAACAGTGAATTTTACAGAAAGAAATTTAGGGATGCAAAACTGTTGACTGGAGAGACTTACCACCAGTTCTCTGCTCGCCTGGAGACATTCCTTGGAGAAATGGACTGCTCTGGGGAAAACCCAAGATTTTAAAGGAAATGATTATGACTGAGCAGTTAAGAGAGTCCATGGCTCCAGACCTGAGAAAATTTCTCATGGAACAGGGTGCTGAGAGGCTGGGGGAGATCTTAAATGTGGCTGAGAGATATCAGGCAGCCCAGTCTGAGATAGCAAGTTTAAAGAAGAAGCCTATAGACCATGATAAAGCTCCACAAAACCAAAACCAACCTACCTATGAACACAGAGATAAGTTTAATAAGGGTAAAACCTATTACGATAAGCCAAGTTTTGACCAACGAGATAGAAACTCGCATTTCAGAGAAAGGAGACCCTACAAACCAGAAGGGAAATATTGTAAAGTTTGTAGGATGAATAATCATAATACTATTGACTGTGGTAGGAAAGTTCCTCCATATCACGCGGCCTGCATGATAACAGTGGACAAGGGGAAGAAGAAACTGACAGAGAATCATATTAATCTTCAACATCCCCCATCTGTGAAGAAGTGACATGTAATGGTGCCAAGGTTAGGTGCCTTTACGATTCAGGTTTAGAATATGACTCAGTTGTGAGTGCAACCCTAGTGCACCCTGAACAGTACACCACAGAGAAAGTGGAGATACAAGGGGCCGTAAAGGGAATAGACACCATGACACTTCCAGTAGCCGAGATCAATGTAGAGACAAGGTACGTGGAAGGAGTGATCAGAGCAGCCGTGTGTGACGACCCTAATTACCCGCTGGTGTTAGGAAGTAAATATGTTTTTCTAGGAAGCCCGGTAAAACCTGTGGTAATGGCCACGCTTCAGGTTAGGTCGACCCCTAGTAGAACGGAGGAGGAACCACCACTAGTTTATTCTCATAAGCAGATGAGAAAGGCCCAGGCAAAGGATAAAACATTAAAACCTTGCTTTGGAAAATTGCCAACCAGCCATGCACACCCTAAGAAAGGACAATTTTATTTGAAGGAGGGACTGCTCTTCAGGAAAGCTAGAGCAGGATCCAAAGAACAGGGACAGTTGGTATTGCCAACTCCCTACAGGGAAAAAGTGATGGCACAAGCTCATGTTGTACCCGACGGTGGACACCAGAGGAATGGAACCACACGTCAAAGGACATCGGAAAAATATTACTGGCCCCAAGTAGCTGCTGATATTGCACAATTTGTGGGGGCCTGTGAAAAAATGTAGCAAGGTACATTCCCCAAGTTGGGAAAATCATAATCAGATGCCAGCCAAGCATTCTGAAACATATGGGCTTAAAAATAACAAGGAAAATAATAAGGTTGACATAGAGGATAGGTATCCACCTTCCCACCAACAGTTTTCACCAGAAATGTTTAGATTCGAAACTCTGAGAAGGGCATCCAGAGAAAATAGAAACTCAGACCAGTCAACCCAGGCTCAGTTTGAAGCCGCAGTTAGGGAACTGGCTGAAATTAATATTGAAGATAATCCGCCAGATTTGAACCCGAAACAAAATGTTAGAAGAAAAGTGGGGAGTGGACGAGTGAGCAATTCGGAAAATGCTCACAGCGCTTCACAATATTAATTTAGCATGAAAAGGGCACTGGTGACAGTGGTAGTCACCCGACCCTACATCGTCCAAGGGGAAGCATTGGTCGGACCCTGGATGGAGATCACCCACACATATTATAGCAAAGCTAAGGGCGAATTGATTTCTGATGCAGAAACTCATTTCCCCACATATTATCTTATTTCACCAAATTGTCGGTAGGCGGAGAATATAGTTGGTGAATATGGCCTCCATTTGAGTGGCACAATATAGAATATTATTAGAAGGGTGTTTCCATATTCGATCAAGCCTGAGATCAGACCAATTGTTGGCTGTGAACATTTCGGAGGAGCAGAGTGCCTCCATTGTTGCCTTTTTGAATTGAGGATAGTCCGAGTGTTTATTAAGGCTGATCAGGAAATTATTGGATCCCCTACACAACTCAGATATCACCATATCGATCAACTCCTCATAACGTACAATTTGAGGAACATCTAATATTCTCGGGACATGTCGTTGAGCAGACTCAGAGAAGAGACATGGTGAATACTGATTGCTAAGCAGCATTAAGACAAGCAGTAACACTTGCAGCTGTTCAGTAACATAACTGAAATAGATTCTTGGATTGCAGAGGTCTGAGGCAGCTTTCTTGAGTTGTGCTTACTTTGAATGACCCCACTGCAGAAATCCATGAAAACACAAGGGCAGGAAAAGCCTAGGGAAAAGTACTTTATTTACGCTAATTGTCTCTTACTTACTTAGTCGTTCCCCTTCTACCGTGAGGTGTAGAGGTTTGGAAGAGAGAGCGCCAGACCATTCTATCAGCTGTCTTCTTCCTGGCCTGGTTCCATTCTAGTCCTCGGTCCTTCAAAGATTGTCTAATGTTGTCCTCCCAGCGGACTCTGGGTCGTCCTGGAGGTCTGGATCCCTGGCTCTTTGTTTCCCATGCTTGTCGTGGTAGCCGATCTTCTCCCATTCTGCAGACATGGCCAAACCATCTTAGTTGGGACTGTTCTATTTGGGTCTGCAGCGGATGGGATTTTAGGCCTTGACGGATCGTCTGGTTGCGGACCATGTTTCTTCTTGTTACTTCAACCACTTTCCTCAGATACCTCATTTCTGAGGTTTGGATCTGGCTTTTGTGGGTTGTAGTCATTGCCCACGACTCGCATCCATATGTCAAGACTGGGACATAGGGGGAGCGGTAGACAGCCATCTTCGTTTTCTTACCAACCTCTTTCTTGCTGAGGAATCCACGATTTATGGCCTGAAAAAGTCTCCCCGCCGCTGCTTTTCGAGTGGCCAACTCTTCTTTGATGCCTCCCTTTCGGTCTATAATAGCTCCGAGATATTTAAAGTGGTCGACCTGCTCCAGGACCTGTTCTCCCAACTTAATCTGATGTTTTCTTTCTTCTCGTGATATCACCATGGATTTTGTTTTAGAGCTGCTTATGACCATCCCTCTCTTCTCCAGCTCTTCCTTCCAGACTTGCAGGTTGGATTGGAGATGTGCCTCTGATTTAGCAATCAGGGCAACATCATCAGCAAATGCCAGCTCCGAAATATAGACCTGTCTCATCTTCCAGTACCCCACTGAATACTTTCTTGTTCTCTCCTTACATGCCTTGATGACATCGTCCATAAGGAGTATGAAGAGGTAAGGTGATAGGATATCACCTTGTCTTACACCAGTGGTGGTCCTGAACTCTTCTGACTTATGGTTTGCTGTCCTCACATAATTTCTGCAAGACATGTAGAAGCTCTGTATAGCATGAATCAGAGGTGCTGGAATATTCTTCCTTGCCAAACAGTCCCAAAGTTTGCTCCAGGGGACCCTGTCAAATGCCTTTTCCAGATCTATGAAACAAAGATGGATCTCACTCTTATACTCAAGGGCCTTTTCACTCAGCTGTCGAGTGTGAAGATTAGGTCTTGAGTACTTCGGTTTGCTCGGAATCCGCACTGGACCTCATCCAATTGTGGCTCAGCTAGGCGTCGGAGTCTCTGCTCTAGGATTCTAGAGTAGATTTTACCAGGGACACTGAGAAGGGATATGCCTCTATGGTTTCCACATTGTCGATTGTCACCCTTTTTGAAAATTGGTGTTATGATGGCAATCTCCCAATCCTTTGGTATGGTCTTGTTGCACCATGCTGCTTGTAGGACCTTTAAGAGTAATAGGTCACCTGATGCTCCCATGTACTTAACCATTTCTGGTGTTATACCATCATGCCCTGCTGCTTTGCCCATCTTGATTTTCCCTAGTGCTGCCCTCAGTTCTTCCATCTTTATGTCATCTTCACCATCATTGGTTTTCTCTTCTGTGCTAGTGGTTATCATTTCTGATGCTTCACCATGCTCACCATCCAGGAGTTCTGAGAAATATTCTTTCCATCTTTCCATTTCCTTCGGGGCAGTAAGCAATTTGCCTTGCTTGTCCTTTATAAATTTGA
The DNA here is from genome assembly GCA_024509875.1 of Oreohelix idahoensis. Lineage (NCBI taxonomy): Eukaryota > Metazoa > Mollusca > Gastropoda > Stylommatophora > Oreohelicidae > Oreohelix > Oreohelix idahoensis. The sequence continues at coordinate 45,923 of JAMPIV010019974.1, read as the reverse complement.
GAGGGCATTGTTTTTCTTTCCTCATGTTCTTTAGGGTCTTATAGAACAATTTCTGGTTTTCTTGTGCATCTTTTTCTAGCTTTTCTCCAAATTCTTCCCAGGACTTCTGTTTTGCTGCTAGCACTTTGTTCTTAGTTTCTGTTCTGAGTGTCACATATTCTCTATATTTTTCCATTTGTCCTGTTGTGTTTTTAGCTCCTAAGTATTGTTTCCATGCCATTTTCTTCTCTCTTATTTTCTCTTTGACTTCCTTTGTCCACCAAGGTGTCCTCTTTCTCTGGTTCCCAAGTCGGACTTCACCGCATGCTTCTGCAGCAGCTGTCTTTATGATATCCTTGAATTTATTCCAGAGGGTTTCCAAGTCATCAGGTTGTTCTTCTGTGTTGCTCACTGCTGTAGCAATAAGCCCCTGATATCTGGTCTTAATTTCTGGCTCTCTCAGCTTGTAGGTCCTAATGCTCATTTCTCCTGCTCGTTTACTTGGTTTCTTGCGTGATGTTGGGCAGTTCCTAGGCTGAGCAACTCTTTCAGTTGTTCGTTTGATTGTTAGCAGGTAGTGATCACTTCCAATCTCTGGCCCCCTCCAGACTCTTGCATCTCGGACATATCTGAATGAGCTTCTCCGAACAATGGCATAGTCGATCACTGATTTCTCATTCTTGGTTGGTTCACATCTAGTGTATGCATGTATGCGCTTATGGGGGAACTTTGTGTTTGTAATGATCAGATTCTGCTCACTGCAGAATCTAAGGAGTCGCTTTCCATTGTCATTGAGAGTATCTTCTCCATATCTTCCGATAACTCCACCCCATTTAGCATGGTCATTTCCAACTCTGGCATTAAAATCTCCGAGCATAATAACTTCATCTAGGCAGTCATCCACTGTCCTTTGAAGCAGCTCGAAGAATTCCTCCTTGACCTCTGCTCTCTCATCCTCATTTGGCCCATACACTATGACCAGGTTGACTATGGTTTCTCCTTCTTTTAGTTTTACAACCATAATGCGCTCCGAGACAAAGTTCCATCCCTTGATACTATCTTTTTGATTTTGGGCCACAATGCAACCCACGCCCCCTTTAGCTCTTTCAGATATGGGTACACCACTGTAGAGCAACGTGTTGCCATCGAGATCCATGACTCCTTGTCCTTTTTTCTTCGTTTCCGTTATAGCCAGGATTTCTAGTTTTGCTTTCCTCATCTCTTCCACCAGCTCCTCTTCCTTCCCATTTATACTTCTTGTGTTCCAAGTTCCATAAGTCGTAGTCCGTAGTCCGTTCCAGTTCGTCGCCTTTAGAATCAGTCCGGTTTTCTCTCTTGTAGTTCGCGTAATCATGATTTAAAGCAAACAGGTGATTGGCCTGTTGTGCCTTTGCATGGTGGAGGGGCTGCCTCCTTACGGCCTCCATGCAGGCCGCCCTCCTCCTTTTTCATCCGGGCTTGGGACCGGCATAGGCGGAGTTGCTAATTGTCTCACAGATAATAACCTGCAATGATTGCAAGTTTTAGGAAAGGAGGTGTGTAGTAAAATCTGTGAGAACAAACGCTAAATTCCATAGAATTGTACTCCCAAATGCATATATATAGACCCAGCCCGTTTGTGTCTGATTGGCTTCTTCCCATATGCCAGCCGCACGCTAAAATTTGTATACCGAAGTAAGGCCTAAACGATTTGCCGCGGTTTAACATTATACACTTTGCTAGCGTTGGGCTTTGCGATTTAAATATTTTCTTGTGCCAGGAATGCGATACCATGACTGGCGTTTGAAAGACCCCCTTTTTCTCGACACGCGTTCTGGACATATATTCACACGCTGGTTTTAGCAGACGATACACACACACACACGCAAGTTGTTAAAATTTTGCGACGTAGCGTAGTGTTCGTTCTACATGAGGTAGTTTGAAAATAAAAGGAAAAATTAAGGTTAACGTCCGATTTTTTTTGAATGTGTAATACTAAATAGGGGATGAGACGGAGTATCGGAAGGAGTGTCACGGTTCGTGTTTACATATTTGAATAGGAGAGATAGGAGGTGGGGTTAAAGGGGAAGGAGTCCTTATTTTTGAATATTTGAGGTCAGTTTTATTTGAAAAGGAACGCTATTCACTAAACAGTCTCTGATTGGCTGTAGTATAATAGACAAACGGTTGTATAAAACCAATTAGGAGTTGGTATTCGGGGCCACTTGTTAACTAAAATTGATACACTAAAGAAGTTGTTTTAAGACAAGGAAGGAGTACTTACTTGTTTGCTATTTCTGCACTAGCAGCGATTTGGATTATGCCATATACCGCAATATTCAACTGTTTAGTGTGTAGATTTCTTTGATGCGGTAAGAATTGAAACCTTTATATTAACATTTATATTGTCATTTTTATCATTATTATGTATGCATTATTGAATTTGTATGAACCTTAAAGGGGAAACATTTATCTGGAGGGAAGGCAACATCACTCTGTGTTGTTTCACAGCGTTGTTAGGAACTGTATTAACCTGGTATAGAGAAGCCAGACAGGCTTTCGGCCATATGGGGAGAAAAGAAAATTAAATATTTATGATGAAAAGAAAAAGTTGTGTTATGACATAAGACCAGGAAGATCACTGGCCGTCTTCTTCAGCAAGTCACCGTGATTGTACATGACTTGATAGTATTAATGTAAAATGTTTCCTTTATCAAGGAAAATGTCAAACGGGGTTTGAAAATTATTTATCCAGAAGGGGGTACCAACCAAATTGAGAACGTTAACTAATTGTTTAGTTACCATACTGATGTCTGATGATATTGCCATGTTAGAATAATGAAAGAGAGAGATTATTAGATGCTGAGTGGGAAACATTTGTATTGTTCCAGAGTTTCATCTACGAGTGAAAGTGAGCCCAGGTGATCCAACACCTGTCCCTAAGTTCTGCAGTGAGGCCTAACTACTGAGTGCCTACACAGTGATTTACCTATAGAAGCAGAATCGTGTCTTGGCAGTGGATGCTGGCGTTTTATACATACTTCAACCAGCCTGGTTCCAGAGACCTCAGATAAGACTTGTCTGGGAAATTGATATCACAAACACTCCACTATCTCAGTTTTCACAAAAGATAGTGTATCAGACAGTGAGGAACAAAAACGTTCAATAAACTTGTACCCGTTTCTAGGAGCAAGAGATACTTGACATTTTCCCAGTTTGAGACATATAAATAATTGTGGGCTAACACCGACTCAATGACAGTTGTAAAATAATTGGTTGTAAATAATATCATTATCATGTTGAGTTGATTATTCCTGTGTCAGAAGAATAACTAGATACAGGAAAATAAATTATAAAAAAAAATAAGTTACATTCCAAACTTTACCCAGTGACTTGTTTAATCATTGTTTATTAGTAATTTCACCACACTTTTACAAGTACTATTAACTTCCTGTAACAGGTAATACTAGCTTCCTGTCACAGGTAATGTTACTTGTCACGAGTAGCAATAACGTCCTGTTACAGATAACATTAACATCATGCCACAGGCAGTTCTAGAAAACAGTAGTTAACACACACGGTATCATAATATGAAAGGAAATATTTTTGTTGTGTGGATGTGCTAAGAAGGGACTACGAGAGAATCATAATTAAATCGAACGAAAGGAAGAGTTAGGGATACCTAATGAGAGACTGAATGAGGGAAGAAGGGAGAACGGTAGGGGGAGGGGGGTGTATAGATCAACTGCTACAGGCGCCATTATTTAAATGTAACCATGGCAACACACAGATATCGTGCAGGAGCGACTGGACTACATCAGAAAGATCGGCGCTGACGTCACAGTCGTCACGACAGAGGACGAGGAGGCCAAAGTGACGTCACAGAAAGTGGTGCAGGCGATCGGTCGCGAGGTTGACGCCAGCATCGAGTGCAGCGGACACCAGAGAGCCACCAGCACATCAATCTATGTAAGGACACTCAGACTTTGTGACTTCGTTATTGTTACATATTGGCGCATTGTTGCTTCTTCTGAATCTGCCGTCTGGCTCGGGCGATCATGTTTGTCCACAACTTATTGTCTGTAGTTTTATTCAATTCTGCTGTATAAGTGTTCTTCCTTTCATGCAATTAAGTTGTCCAGTATCTATTCTCTTTGTCGTCATCTATTACGTCAATTTTGCCTGGTCACATATAATCTTTTTTGTAATATACCAGAGATACGTACTGCCACTTTCTGGTGCTTGTAATAAGACTCGACTCGATGAACTTTTAGTCACTCTCTGTTGCCTGTAATAAAAAAAACAAGGAAAGGTAATCCCATGTAAGATACTGCCGCAGGGGAGTGAAGTGTTAGAGACTTGACTATACTAGGTCCAGTATCGAGAGCTGGGGTGACTAGTTCCCTTCCACACTGCATTTTCCTTCCCTAACTCAAGAGCAAAGTCAGGTACCCATTTAAGCTAGTTAGACTAGAGCGTGTCGACGCTGTGAATCGAACCTGGCACCTATGCCGCGAGAGACCACCGCTCTAATCACTCTGCCAATCAGGGCCAGGGCTACTATTAGGCCAACAAGGCGGCCGCCTAGGGCGCAGACCTCATGGCACGCAGAGTGTCAGTGTGTTAAGAGAGTGAGAAGTGTGAGAAACCAGAATAATTACTTAGCCTTGCCTAGGGCGCAAAATAGTCTGGCACCGGTCCTGCTGCTAATCGGACGCTGGCCTGTAATAAGACTTTATTAAACGTTAGACACTATCTGATGCCTGTAATAAGACTGGTTTTTAAACGTTTAGCACTCTTTTCATGCTTGTAATACTTTTAAACGTTAGCACTCTCTGATGCCTGGAGTAATAGCTTTTTAAATGTTAGTGACTGGATGCCTGTAATAAGACCACTAAACGTTATCACGATACCTGAAACCGACTGGTGGGAATTTAGCCAAACCCCCCCCTTGTAATAGACCCCCCCCCATGGCTTCGAGTTAGCATTTTTTGGTTGATGATGGTGTTCGGCCAGAAAATTAAAAGAAACCGACTTGTATGAACGTTACAAAAACCCCCCCCCCCCCCCCTCTTCCCCGAAAAACAAAAACAAACCAATAAAAAGAATAAATAATACATGAATAAAAATAAAAACGTTAAAAACATTTATCACCAGCTTACGTGTGAACGTCGAAAAATGTTTTGTGCGGGGGAAAAAAAAAAGCCAAACGTGTAACATTTAACCAGCAAAAGCAGTCTTTGTTAGAACCTGATTAATTAAACATTATTTTACTTAAAAGATTGTTATTTTTTCCTGCACTAGTTAACTAATTTACATTCTATTACATTCTTTCTTTATAGTATTACAATAAATTGGGGAAGGGGGTAAGAGATTTCTGACGTCACATAAAGGGGAGGGGGGGGGGGCAATTTTCGCTTCGCTAATGGATCCACGTTTATTATTGATACGAAGTCAAATAAAAAAATCTTTAATTATATTGTTGCTACCGATGCCACGAATAACAACAGAGTTAAAACAATATTTACAATTGTTGTGTACTACGACACAAAATTCTGCGATCTTATACACAGTTTTGATTACGTCATCAAATTGTGTAATCCTGTTAAAAGATTTGTGTACAATGTCATCACATTCTGTGATCCATTCATTAGACGTAATCTTGTAAAAAATATATGATTTAATTTTTGTGTGGAGTGTCTACAAATTTTGATAGTTTAGAATCTAACCCACGATAGAGGGCCGAGTGCAAAATCTCAGCTCCCCATGTTGTCTGAAACCCAGTGAACATCAAAACAACGTCAGATCAAATTAAATAAAAATATTTAAAAATTAAATCTTTTGTAAAACGATCGACGAATATGTCACGTGTACAAGATTGTAAAAACAAAAATTTTCATATGTAGAAACGAAACAAAGTATATCAGTAAATTGAGGTTTCTTTTCTATAAGTCTTCTTCTTTGATCCTTAGCCGCCGACCGTCAAAGCAGTCAGTGGCCATCACGCCTAGTGGCGTCTTGTAGGGCAACAACAAATTGATTCCACTTTACTCGGTCGGCGGCCATCCTTCGTACAGTACCCCAACTCTGGTTCATTCTTTGCATCTCAGCCTCCACAGTCCTCTGCCAGGTTGTTTTTGGTCGGCCTCTCTTTCGTTTTCCTTCAGGGGTCCAAAGCATAGCTGTTCTTGTGATGGCATCGGGGTCTCTTCTGAGGACATGACCAACCCAGCTCCAGCGTCTGCCAGCTATGATGGTGTGCATGTCCTCTTGCTTGCTACGAGTATAAGTGATACGAGTAAAATCGGTATTTACCATCTATAGAGTGACTGAAAAGTGACTTCCTATTTGTACATTTTGATTTCTTCACTCCTATCCAGCTAATTATTTAAACAGACGTCAAAATAAAAGACAATTAACTGTAATTTTATTGCATACATTGATACACACCAGTAACATTATAGATGAGCATGAGATCCGATTTGTTCAACACGTGACCTGGTAGTGGGAAGCCATTTTTTTTGTCTCTTGTTACGTCAGTTGACTGGCTATTTTAGATTTTATCTTATATTATTTCGTTTCTGGAAATAACAAATGAAACTTATTTGTCGAATGGCAGTTATTGCTCCTAGTTTTTGACATGTGTTTTCTGTATATCCAATGGATACAAATGTGGATATACAACTTTAAAAAATAGGGAATGACTTTTCAATCATCTTGTCTTTCATCGTCACCATTATTTACCTTCTTTTGCTGTAAGTGGAGCATGGGGACCATCAGTACAGCTGGCCTCCCATACAAGAATCCTCACCTGAAACATTCATGTGCTGTAGCAGCAAGGGCCACAACGGATTGGGATACCGTCTATTCAACAAGCTAAAGATAGGAACTACCGATCAGTGTAACTGTGGCACTGATAAAATGACTGCTGAACATCTGCTTCAAAGATGCCCAACATATATGAAACAGAGAAAGCGCATATGGCCGACACCAGTACCATTCGTGGAAAAGATCTACGGAGATGCAAATAGCTGCAAGCTGACTACTGCTTTCTTTGAACACATTCACGTAGACGTCTGAGAGTGTACGAATAAGAAGAAATATTTATATTTACTTTTTTGCGCGTTTTCGGTGAAAACTCATCACCTAGATTACGAAAACTCACATTAATAGTCAACTGTATGAGATCGTAACCTGATCTTTCTCGGAAGTGACGTTGGCGTTCGGTAAAATATCATTTAGTTTAATTTGTCCGCCGGGCTATTGATGGAACAGCAAGAAGTAGATCGACCGGCATAAATAAAAGTTACATATAGGTTGGACTTATTCCAAATACCCTAAAACCAGAAAATAGACCATGATTTTATGAAAGTAGATGTTTAGACATCTCAATGTTTTAAAGTAGATACCCATATCTACTGGGTTGCCTAACGCTGGTACAGAAAGATATTCAGTTTTCTACATTCTTATACACGTCCAGTTACAGCCATCTCTTATTTGTACGTTAAGCTATAAGTAATATTCAAACATCTGACCCCCTCTTATTTGTACGTTAAGCTATAAGTAATATTCAAACATCTGACCCCCTCTTATTTGTACGTTAAGCTATAAGTAATATTCAAACATCTGACCCCCTCTTATTTGTACGTTAAGCTATAAGTAATATTCAAACATCTGACCCCCTCTTATTTGTACGTTAAGCTATAAGTAATATTCAAACATCTGACCCCCTGTAGTTCCCGCGGGCCTATGAGTAGACAAAGAAAAAGGTAGGATTACTGTGCCCCCAGTCACGTGCCTATAGGCGGACTAATGTGAGGTTGCGCAAGGGGCACTGGCAAACCTATCATGTATAATAAATTGATATAGACGCCCCTGCCGCAGGAGTATTTGTGTTGTTACAGGGTTTCTTCACGGTTGCCAGTAGTGCCCTAGATTCTTCATAGAGAGTGACGCCAACTAAAATTTGGCCGCCATTTTCGGCCGTACCCGTTTTGCAGGAAAATGGACCCAATCGCGAGTTTCAGACCCAATTTGCATTTTCGTTTAGGTTAGCTAATAATTTGAAATAAAATTAGATGCAAATACAGTAGCACATATTTGTACTATTATTTGTATTTCAACTAACAAAACAAAAAGAAGAAAACTAGTTTACTTACCGGTTTATTGAAAAGAATCAGTAGCGTGGATTTTTAACACATACTCCGTTGAATTTTATATTCCCTTAGAATTCCACTATTTAGCAACAAATATTCCGTTAGAGTTGCAACACTTAGCAAACTATACTCCCTTCGAATTGAACTATTTACCTAGTTTGACATGTAGAAACTGGTGAATGACTGTTGTAGACACTGACAGTTTTACTAGATCCAGATAATCACATCAGTTTATGTTTTCATTAAAAATGCGACTATGTACAGATAGTTTTAACAAAATCTAATTACATATTTTGGACCGGAGATTTTATTATAGTTTTATAATTATAATTATATATATATATATATATATATATATATATACTAGCCGCCATTAAAAACGCATCGAAATCGTGACATGTTTTCACTGCTGAAATGTTTATGCAAGTGAGCGATTTTCAAATCCCGAAAGTGTGCAAGTGATGAAGTTCATGTATTCCCATTTTACTGTCGATGTGATGTTTACTTCAAATCGTGCGTGTGCAAAACAAGGTTTTTGATAAATTCTGGCTTTATTAAAAGTCGAATCACATTGGAATTTGGCACACGCATTAGTCAAGTTTCAGCGAGTAAAAAGCCATTATCTGTTTTCATCGAAAGAAAATCTGTTAATGTTTTTGTCATGCCTCGACTGTCGTCACAAGAGCGATGGCAAGCTGTTGGTATGCTCAGCAGTGGAATGGTGACCAGAGAAGTTGCCAGACATTTCAATTGTGACCAGTCCACTATAGTGAGGCTGAACCAGCGATTTCGGGCGACAGGTACCACCAATGACCGTCCCAGGCTTGGTCAACCTCGTGTAACAAAACTAGCTCAAGATGACAGTGAGTGAGACTTTTATTTTTACACCTAGGGTTGACAACTGCTTAGGAGCCGGTTCTGAATTGTCTCATGTTTAATAATGCAGCAAATTTGGGTTAGTAAATGGATCAGAAATGTAAAATCAGTGATTTCATGTATTTTAAATTTAGCACAACGAGTTGTGGTTCATAAACTAATGCGATGCGTTTTTAATGGCGGCTAGTATATATATATATATATATATATATATATATATATATATATATATATATACATATATATATATATATATATATATATATACATATATATATATATATATATATATATATATATATATATAAATATTATATATATATATATATATATAATAATAATTATTATGTATTATTATATAATAATAATATTATATAATTTATTATATAATTTTATTATAATTAAAAAATATTAATAAAATAATAAAAATATAAAATTTTATTACATGATATCATTTTATATATTTAAATTATATAATTATAAAATTATATAATTTATATTATATAATTTAAAATTATATAGATTATATAAAATAAATAAATAAATAAAAATAAATATATATATATATATATATATATATATATATATATATATATATATATATATATATATATATATATATATATATATATATATATATATATATATATATATAGAAATATATATATATATATATATATATATATATATATAAATATATATATATATATAAATATATATATATTTATACCCGGCTTCCCCCTTCACGGAAAGACACCCGGCTTCCCCCTTCACGTAAAGACACCCCGGCTTCCCCCTTCAGGTTCAAGGCATATTTATCGCCCATATATTTTCGATGTGCGCGCAGCATTCTGGGATGTGAAAAGTCTTCAAGAAGATATATTAGTTTAGGCCATAATAAAGCCTAAGAATTAGTTGTGGTGTGTTATATTTGATAGTCGTGTGTTATATTTAATAGCGGTAGGTTTTATCTGTGCGTTCGTGCCTAATAAAGCAAATATCGCGAGTGTTATTTATGCGGCCAAATTAATACGCCTAGCGCGCAGTAAGTTGAGTGATTAGCCTAGTGCCTATATAAAGATATTTTCAGAAGTATCAGTCCAGACGAGAGAACAAACGAGACGAGGTGACCGGTGTGGGTAGCAGATGGACCAGAGCACGTGAGCTGTAATTCGTAGCGCATTTTGTAGAATTTAGCATTTGTGTTCTATAAGTCTGAAATTATATTCAGCACGAGTCTGTTTTAATGTTTAGTGAATTAAATAGATAGATAGATGTGAAAGTTTAAGAGCGATTATTTCATTTATCAGAAAGGCAAATATGGTATGAAGCTATTTCACGTGAATTTAGATAATATCAACTGTTAGCAAAAATATCAAGATGGCGCCGGGAGGCCACGTGGTGATGACTTTAGTTCTAGTTGTTAAGTCAAGAGTAATTTTATTGTATTCTTTGATGCGATAGTAATTTAGTGGTATTTCACGATTATTGATTATTCTGCTGTATATCTTTAGTGGGTTACTTTGTGTGAGGTGAGAATAGTCATTTAGATTTCTGGAGAGCGCGAGGCCACTCCTTGTGCGTAAAGCGCATTTGAGACATAAATGGTGCTGTTTGCTCCTTGTGGAGCAGGGCGACACCAGTGCGGCTGAATCCAACAGAAGCCAGCATGAAGCATTTATATGCTATGGCAGTGGTTTGTTTCAGTGGCGATGTGTTTCATATGATGAGTTCCCAATCTCATCAGGGGTCATATGCGACACGCTTGTTGCCAGGCGCACCAGTCGTCACTTACGACATGTTCAGAATGCAGTAATGAATATTGAGATGGATCAGTTGCGAGGTGGTGGTTTATGCCCATTAAGGAGAGTATTGGTGGTACATATTGGTTAATTCTATGTTATACATATTTCATGATTATTTAATTATTGTAATGTGAAGGATGGTTTGTGAGAGCACGTGGGCTCACTTAAAGATATATATTTCTCTTCTCCGCTCCTGAGGGAGCATGCGGCCACCAGTGTGGTTTGCCTCCGTATGAAGCATTCAGATGCTCGTGCAGTAGTAGTTTCGGTAGCAATCTGTGTTACACGGTGAGGTTGCCAGCCTCATGCACAACACCATACTAGTCTCATTGGACGACATGCATGAGTGTGTGTGTGATAGCTGAGTGTGTGCTCTTGCAGTATTGGTTTCGGTAGCAACCGATGTTACACGGTGGGATTGCCAGCCTCATGCACAACACCATACTAGTTGCATTAGACGACACGCATGAGTGTGTGCGTGTGTGATAGTTGAGGGTGTCAGGTGGCGTGGAAGGACTGTTTGGCAGGTGAAAGTATGATTATTTAACTATTATGATTTTAACTAGTCGTTGCTTTGTTTGCTTCTTCAGATTAGCAATCGAGCACTAGCTGGGTGTTTGTTTGTTTGTTTGGTGTTATGTTCGTTGGTTTATTTGTTTAATGTTTGCTTCAGTGTGCTCTTAGTCACTGAATGGGTTGTAAAAATAAATACAACCCCTGCCTCAAGAATCAGAGTTTTATTGTTGTTCGGGTCGGTGCGAGTGTGAAAAGAGAGTGATTACATATCACAATATCATCATCATTCTCGCCCACCCTTTCACACACACACACACACACACACACATATATATATATATATATATATATATATATATATATATATATATATATATATATATATATATATATATATATATATATATATATATATAATCTTAAAAATATAGAAGAGGTGTTAAGAATAGACAGACCTAGAGAACTGCATAATATAGTCAAACAATATTTATCACGAACAAATGTTAATATTAGTGTCTGGGAATGTGAAGGTCTGATGCTGTTCTTACAATGCATATGACTTTTAACAGATGAAAGTCAATTAAATATCTGTTAAAGTCAGTTATATAACTGGAACCACCAGGCCTTTACACCCTCCATTTTAATATAATTCTTGTTCAGAGTTTCATCTTGATTTTGTTTGTTTTTTTGTTTATTTATTTAACGTATTAGCATAATTGTGATTGTCCCTATTTACAATGATTTGACAAATGTGATGCCACTTTCTCATCGGCAGTTGTTCATATTATTTGGAATTGAAAACAATATATATCCTAATTATAACCCATCAGATGTTGAACGGGATATTTTTCTTCATTAATTTAAAAAAAAAAATCTTACTCGACGCTTATTAACCTTCTAGCCCTGGTATTGTCTGGCCGAAAATGGCGTCTACGTCGTTCAGCCTCGTTTTCGATTCTGACATAGTTGGCGTCACTCTTTATAAAGAATCTAGGGCACTAGTTGCCAGCTGCAGTAGTCACCCTATGTCACTGGCGGATCTAGGAATTGTCCAAGGGAGGGGCGACACATCAGAATGATACGATTCTTCCCCCGCTCAATATTTGCACACATTGTCCCCACCACGTAGAATGATACGCAAACTACGTTCGTAACCTTTAGGGTACCCGGTACTTACCATTGTTCAGTACCAGTCATGTTTTAATTTGTCGGTCGTCCGACCTAACGATTACTTACATTTAAGTCCCGTGTGTGTGTGTTTGTGTGTGTGTGTATGGGGGGTGTTGAAAGTAATACTGGAGCGTTTGATGTGAAATAAAGGTTTTCAAAGTCGGAAAGGGGGGGTGGGGGGGGGGGGGCGATACTGGAGCGGTTGATAATAAATAAAGGTTTTTAAAGTACCAATGGAGGGGGCAATCACCTTGTCGCCACCCCTTGGATCCACCAATGCCATATGCTCTGTAAGGCATAAAGAAAAACTATACTTTGTATTGACTATGTCAGTACGTGACATTTTCTGTAAACGAATGAGAAAAAAATATTAGTAAAATGAAGAATAAATATTTATATCCAGTGTTTCCCAAAGTGTGGAATGCTTTACATCCCGGGTGTACGCGAAGAGGGTTGAATGGATACGCGGCAACATTGTAAAATGTTTACTTGATCATATTTTTAAAATTTTGAACTGTAGAAAACAATTAATTAAAATTTAATATAAGAGATGGTTACGGTAGTAACACTTCCGTCAGTGGGTGCTCGTGTAGGATAGAACTATCAAACGGTATGACAGGATCACAAATGTGGAACTGATGACAGGAACCAGACAAGTGTCAGTGGAACAGGCGATGGGAAGAAGACGCTGGCGTTGGATAGGAAAACTATCAAAAAGCCTGAGAGCAGCGATAGGCAAACCCAGGAGCTGTGACATCAGCTCAAGGTCTTCGTCATCCCCTTCATGTCTGTCACCAATTCTCTTCTCCGTGTGTTCTTTGGTCTTCCTGTACCTCTCTTACTCGGGGGATTCCAAAACAAGGACTGCTTTGTAACGCTATCAACAGTTTCCTCAATGTGTGTCCTAGACATCTCTAGCGTCTTCTTTTCATCTCTTATTCCACTGGAGCTTTCCTGTTTTTCTTGTCATCAGTTCTACATTAGTGATCTTGTCATACCATTTCAATCTCTCTAGGTTTTTGGCTGTTGTTGTTATGTTGTATTTTACAGCCATTGAAAAGCCTATAGTATTTTGATGTTACAACTACTTGACACTAAAAGAAAACACTGTATGATGTTGTCTGTTACAGTTATCCAACAGTGATTGAGACAATCTCATCAGGCAAGATTGACGTCAAACAACTCATCACCCACCGGTTCTCACTGGAGAATGCTCTAGACGCGTACGACACGGCTCTCAGGAGAGTCGGGGTCAAGGTTATTATTGACTGCCAGAAGAAAACAAACATTTACTGGTACTGAAACAATGATAATGCCTGTTGATGTCCCCGTACTTGTTCATTGATGTGTTTGTGATATGGTTTTGTCTTATGATGAGTTATTATTTTGTTGTTTGTTGTTATGTTTGTTTATTGTTGATGTTGTAGTTATGCTGATGTTATCATCTTTGCGTCAGTCATTATTTAAGTCTGTGAGTTGCCCTTTGTCGTGAAACATTCTAAATCCACATATATAAATTAAAAGGTAAATGTAAAGCCTAACACATAAATTCAATAAAAGGGAAAGAAGAATGGTAAAGAACAGTGCTGTCACAATGACTGTACTCGAGATCCCCCTTTTTCTGCTTCGTCTGCATATTCTCAGACGTCGCACGCTTGTCACACGTTACTAGTAAAATGACTATACAGCAGCATACTAGCGTTTAGTAAAGACAACAAAATACAACAGTAAAACGTCGTTGCGGCACTTGTATTTCTAAAGATGAATCGTGCCTTGAGTCTAGGCACAACTGCGTAATTGACCTCTAAATTAATACTTCCATTAATTTATCAGATTTTATAAAACACTACGTTAACATTAAACGAAAGGACAGATGGAATTAGGAGAGAGAGAGAGAGAGAGGGCTGAACGGGGGTGGGGGGGGCGGGGGGGGGGGGGGGACGCATGCAACACTATACGCGCGTCTTCGCGATATACACTTAATGCCACCCTCCCCCGCGTTTTCGTAATAGTGCATTGAAAGTGCGCACTAACTTTTTTTTTTTTTTTCCAATGGACAGTGATAAAAACACTAACAACTACGAGGGTTTAGGTTTAAAAACTACGTAAAATGCTTTAAATTAGTAAACTGGGGATTTATGACGGGGGGAGACTTTACGTATTGAAAGAGGAATGACAGGGTTGAGCAGATGTGAGGGGTGAAAGGGAGGAGGTTTTGGGAGTGAAGGAGTGATTGCAGAGGGAGCTGGGTGACTATGGTCATCATGGGACGTATTCTTTCCAGAACGTTGTCATGCATTACAAGCTGCTTCTGAACGCCGGTCACGATCTCCGCGATAAAAAAATAAATTTAAATGCCACCCCATGCGAAAAATCAAAGGCAATGACAGGGTTCTGACTTTTTGTGATGTCCTGGGTCCACCGTCGTCTAAAAAAATTTAACAAGTTGACACTACCATGCCTACCTATACCAATTTATTCCGGGAGGGGTCATTAGGTCTTTGGGGGAATATAAAAAAAAAATTTCATGACTTTAATTTGTTGCGATTAGGTAAAACATAGGTACACAATGTTCCTGTAGTGTACAGTGAGTGAAATACTTCTCTGGTTGTCTTTCTTTCTGGGAGGGGACAGTCTACAGAAAGGACACCCTTCATAGTTTAGGGAAGTAATTTGGAATGTGTAATCGGGTTGGTAAAAAGGGCAGGTACTATTCCCTAGGAAGAAAAAATTACATATTATCTTGGATCGGCCAGCCCAACTTTAAAGCTCCCTTATAAAAAATTTTATTTGGGTATCCTTAGGGACTTGCTGGACAGAAGGAATCATGTTAAGTGTTACGCAAATAGGTCTAGGAATTAATACACTAAATTATAGCAACAAAAGGAAAATAGTGAGGATGTTGGGACAGCACAAATTCATATAATCGCTCACATTGTGCATGGTTTTGAATCCTACATTTTACGGGATAATAGGCCAACAAGTTACCATCCGAACATTTGATTGGAGGGATATGATATGTAAGGCTAAAACTTGATTAGTCGGAGCTGCAAATACTAAATTTACGCTAGGGCTGATCACCCGTTTGCCAGTCACTTGATTAGGGA
Source organism: Oreohelix idahoensis (assembly GCA_024509875.1). Lineage (NCBI taxonomy): Eukaryota > Metazoa > Mollusca > Gastropoda > Stylommatophora > Oreohelicidae > Oreohelix > Oreohelix idahoensis. Next base: position 30,335 of record JAMPIV010019974.1, on the reverse strand, counting down.
AAACAACAGTAAATGGGAGGATATGCCATTGAATAAAAGTACGCCAATAGGGAGTGAAGGGAAACAATGCAAAGAAAACCTATGTGCTGTTGCCTATAATGACGCCACTAGGTCGGTATTGGCCATGACCCGCTTTGACGGTCGAGTGGCTAAGGACGGAAGTTTAGTCAGCGTGCTGTATCTCCAGTTACTCGACAACATTTGGTTGTTAGGGGAAAAACGTAGGAAGGATAAATCTATAGTGAAAGATGCTATTGTCAACTGGCCCTATGGGAGTAGAACCGTTGTATAAGTCCAGTTAGGAGCGGTTGTTTCGTGCCACATTTTGAAATAAACTTACTAAGATAATAAGTTGTTTTGCATGAGCCGAGATGGCAGTATTTTTCGAGAATGTGGTTCAGAGCAAACATGAGGCAAAGCCTAGATATTGCTCCAACCTGAACAAAACTTGTCGGAGAGAAGTATATCTGCATGGGATCGCCAAATAGTACACTGACACCTATCTTATTGACTAGAAGGAAATAATGCTGGATTTGCAGAGGCGTAGTAACCATTAGGGAGAAGAATACTGGTGTAAATTGTTTCAGATGAAGCTAGCAGTTGGCCTACCGCTCTGAACTCAGTGTTTGTTATGTATTGTGTTCAGTGTGGAAATAGATTATAAATTAGTTCTGAAGTAGGAGGTACAACCTTCTTGTTTCAGGGACCGTGGTCCTAAATTATTGAAGCAGCACCTGGTCTGAGTTTTGCTGAATCCAGAGGCTGACAGCATACTCCTTGGTCCAGATAGCGACCAGTGAGTGTTTCAAGAATACAGTGAAGCCATCGAGCAGAGGAGACCTTTTCCTGCCTCCATCACGAAAGATAAGCTTCTGTGGCCAGAGCAGCTCAACATTATGTGCCCCCTCTAAAATTTACATTATATTAAACACAGAGGGACAATAAATCGTTTTAAATGACAGGAACTGTGAACTTTTCCCAATACTATTTCCATCATAAACAAACACTTGAAGTCATGATGACAAACAGCAACCTAGCTTGAAAAAGCCAGTATTACCTCATAGTACTACTTCACAACTTACACACATAGGATAATAATAATAAAATATGTCAATACAAAGATCATCTCTATAAAATGTGTACATATAACTTGTGATTACATTTGATTGTGATTCCTGGTTCACTGTGTAGTTGAATCAGGATATCTATTATTGAAAGGAATTAATACATATATTTTTTAAACTTTACACTTGACTCATTTAAGATAGTCTTATAGAGTGTTATATGTGTGTGAGTGTCACAGTGTTGTAAAGTGTTGTGGATTTATAAATTTAAATTGTTTATCTGTCTGTTGTTGTTGTGACTTACACTTCATCAATTTCATAACCCTAGACATTCAACGTAGTCATCACAATATTCCAGAATAATTCTGACTGAGGTATAAATGTGGTAGCAAGTAAGGTCATCTGTAAGACACTACACTTATTAGATACAGATACCTTCACAGCTGATCTCAGTCAGTACACTAAGTCCCTATAAATATTTATAACATCCCACTTTACCACATATATTGGTGTCTCGCTCCCGGGATTTTGAACTTTCTCCTATTAGATATATTAGGAATAATAAGGGAATTTAAAAAAAGGTATCCATGGGTGAAAATAATTAAGGTTGAGCTCTCAGTGCTCTGTGGTTGTCCTTAGATATTAGTTAGAGATTTGAATTGTTTAGTTAGATATTGTTTACATTTGCCTGTTAGAAAATGGCGGACAGGTTGGCAAATTTCGATCTGCTGCTGTGCAGACTGCAAAAGAGTTAGGAATGGACGGGCAAGTTATGATTGCCTATGTCACTACTGAATGTGGACAAATATATTGAACGTGAAGAAAGAAGATTAGAAAAAGAAGGCCGAAAGAAAGTTAGAGGCTGAAAAAGAAAAAGAGGCTGAGGTAAGAGGTTGCAGATTGAGGCTGAGGCTAAAGAGGTTGCAGAAGCAGAAAGAGAAGACAAAAGGATTGGCTGCAGAAAGAGAAGAGAAGAAATTAGCTGCAGAAAGGGAAGAGAAGAAATTAGCTGCAGAAAGGGAAGAAGGAAAATTAGCTGCAGAAAGGGAAGCAGAAGATAAAAGATTACAAAGGGAACATGAGTTACGACTAAGGGGGTTTGAGTTTCAAGGCCATGCTCCTGAAAATGGTGCCAGTCCCTTTGCCTCTGATGCCACTGCTAGCCAAGGAGCCTCAACCTCAGCTATGAATTTTCATTTAGATCATTTTGTTGAGAAAGACGATGATATAGAGAGCTATCTAAATAGGTATGAACTATTAGCTACCACGTATGGGTTAGAGAGAGAAAGGTGGAGCTTAAAGTTATCTCAAGGACTTCGTGGGGCAGCTTATGAAGTTTTTGCAAAAATGAGCAGAGGTGATCAGGAAAATTATGACATGCTAAAGCAGGCTCTTTTGTTAAGATATGAAAAGAATGCAGAATTTTATAGGAAAAAATTTAGGAATGCTAAACAACTGTCAGGTGAAACCTATCACCAGTTCTCTGCACGAATAGAGACATACTTGGAGAAATGGACTTCTCTGGGGAAAACCCAAGATCTTAAGGAAATGGTCCTTATAGAACAACTAAGAGAGTCCATGGCTCCAGACCTGAGAAAGTTTCTCATGGAACAAGGTGCAGAGAGGCTGGGTGAGTTGCTAAATGTTGCTGAAAGGTATCAAGCAGCTCAGGCAGAGGTAACAGGTAATAAAAAGAAACAAGTGGATAACTTTAGGGCACCACAGAACTTTAATAAATTTGATCCTAGGGATCAAAACAAAGGTAAGCACCAATTTGATAGGCCACGGTATGAAAATAAAAATAAATTCCCACAATTCGATGAAAGGAAATATGATGAAAGAAAATCTTTCAACCAAGGAAAAAGGTGGTGTAAAAATTGTCAAGATGATACAATCATGTGACCGTTGTTAGAAGGAAACCTCCGTCATATGTGACCATGTCTATGACATTCTGGAAAAAGGAGGAGGAATATTCTGAATAGGTCACCACTGCGGAACTAGATTGAAGCAGTACACGAGGCTGTGGGGGATGTAAGGACCCTCAAGCCTTGATTTCCAGGAAATTGTCAACTTGTCCAACAACTCCTGGCAAGGGAGAATTTTATATGAAAAACAAGGTGTGATTTAACAGTGAAGGCGTTGGAACTAGGCTCACAATGGTCACGACAGTTGTTATCTCTCTTCAAAGACATATAGGAGCAAATTAATAGGAGCCTACATGTGAAACAAGATGGGTGCCCAGAGAAAATTGGCTACCATCCATCCAAAAGCGCCGGTGGCTCACAATTATTCGATGGCCCCAAGGCATATGGTGGGACATTGACAATTTTGATAGAAAGGTGTGGTAGGGGGGGGGGGGGGGGTGCGGCATGAGGGAAGGCCCGGGCGAAGTGTGGGCCCCCAAACATGGAGTCAGGAACGGACAGGGGGTGGGGGCAAACGACAGGCCTGACGGGAATAAGGGGTAAGGAATAATAAGGTGTGAAAGTGGAATGGTTGATTTGACCACAGTCAAAAGTACCAAGGACCATTAGGCGTGAATAGGGAACAGACCACCGAAGAGAATCTCTTCGACAAAGGTGTAGCGGTGGTAACCCACTCCACGGAAGGTCGCCAATCCACCCACAGAATTGGACGCAGGATAGCGCACTACGCTAAGGAAGGGGAAGAAGTTTGTAAGAAATTGAAGGGAGGAACCCCTTTTTCAGCGGACAATCTTCAATTAACTGGTTTGATGGCCAGCTATGAGGAAAGTGCAAAAAGATGTCTTACCAAGGAAAGAGCCGAGCGGAGGCTGGGGGATCCGACTTAAACGGGAACTGGGATGAGAGTAGAGAACCACGACAAGGCATCAGAATTTTCCTTACAGTGGGAGTTTCAGTTTCCCCAAGTTTCAGGAGAAATCTGTTTACGATTCTTGTTTTCCTTCATGAGTAATGTCTGGAAAAATTTTAAATCATTTCGGACTATTGAAGAAAAATGGGACCTAAGACGAACTAAGAACCCAGCGAAAGAACGGGAAGAGGTCAACTTCAGACAAAGAGATAGGAAGAGGGAAAGTATAGAAGAAACGGAAAGACCTAGAATCCCCGTCCGTCCAAGCGGAGTTGAGGAGGAGAAGAGGAGGACCTTATAAAAGGTGGACAGAAGAAGGACACACTAAAAACCAGAGGCAGAGCGCAACTCAAACAGAAGGAAATTGGGCAGTCAGAGGAGGACCACGCTAACTGAGAAGAGAGACACAAGAGACCCTGAACATTTGCTTCCCGTAACCGGGTAAACCAGGTAAAAATTACTTAGCCAAGCCGCAGTTGCATATGGGCATCACTGAGCTTACGACTTTTGCAGCCAGGGTGGAGAGCCCCCCAAGCTAGCTAGCCAGAGCTGAAAAGAGCAGCAAAACAAGCCGATCAGAGACGAAAAAGAAAGAAAGTGGCAGACGAACCAAACGCAAGACAGATAAAGTGGCTAAAGAGCCGTTGGAGAAAGAAGAGTGAGGAGAAAATGCTGGTGAAGAGGAAAGAAGTAGAAGGTGTTCAGTGGAGGGTTGGAAAAAAAGAAGGGGAGAGGGCTTGGCGGGGCAAAGGATTAAAAAAGAACGTAGAGAGGGCAAAACGACCAGATAGTGACGCGAAATGGCAAAGTAAGGTGAAAAGCAGAGATAGAAAAGCATAAGCAAGGCGGAACTTTTTCTCGGTAGTTGAAATAGAAGAAACCACGAAAAGAGAAACAAAGCGAGGAGGAAAAGGAAAAAGGAGAGGTGGAGCGTGGCGAAGCCACAGACAAGAGAAGAAAAGACAAGGAACGTGTCAGAAAGATGGAGATGAATGTAAAAGGTCGGGAAGAATAGGTAAAGACAGAGAGAGAAAAGACAGAGAAGTCTAGAGTTAGAACCAGAGAGGATTATTTGAAGCAAGGAGAAACCTGGAGCCCCCCGCCCCCGGAAGTGAGAGGAAAGAAAGAAGGTTGTTGGCAAAGTAAAGGTGAAAAAGAGAAAGAATGGCAGGTAAAGTGAGGAGAAAGGACGATGAAGAGAAAGAAGCAGGAAAGAACGAAAAGGTAGCGGGAAAGAGCTGGGGAACCCCGGTAGGAATCAGCAAAAAAAAAGATAAAAGGAAGGGCGGGGTGCAAAGAGTTGTGGCACCGAAAGAATAAGAAGAAAGCGTGGGAGCATAGGCGGACCTGGGGTGAAAGCGGGGTGTAACCTTGGCAGGGGAGAACGGAAGGGCGGGAGGAAGAATAAATAAAGGTGGTGCTTGTGAGGGGCAAGGGGAGAGAAGAGAAGAACGAATAGAAACAGCGTGTTGGAGGATGGAAGAGAGAGAGCGAAGGCGCTAGTAAGGGTGGTGCAGAGCAGAAAGGCGACTGCGGCAGACAGAGTGAAAAAGAAAGAAAAAAGAGAAAAGAGGAGAAAAGGAAAGAGGAAGGTGAGGGTTGCCAAGAAAAAACTAATAGGGTAGAAAGACCCGAGAACCCGTTGAGAGGGTAGCAAGGCGCTGAAGAGGAAAGAATAGGACCACAGTAGTAAAAGCAGGAATGGGCGCCAGGATGAACGAATCAGGAAAGCGAGGGAAGAGAAAGCCCAGGCCGGGCGCGCGGCCAAGACGGATACAAAGGAGAGACAGAGTGACCGAGACGAGGGCCCAGAAGAACACCGGTGTAGTGGCAGGAGGGGGTGTTGAGTTGTTGAGGAGGAGCGAGTCGGAGGCGAGTGAGAGGACGACCCGGCAGAAAGAGAATGAACAAAGTACGACCGACAAGAGTGAGAGAGAACAAGGGGACGTACTGGCGACGGGGGGTTAGAACAGAAAGGTGAAAAGGCGGATTGAGAGAGGACATGAGCGAAATGCTGGTTGGAAGAGGACCGAAGCGGGGTTGCAGTGGGGGGCCAGGGGTTAAAGAAGAGGGCGAAACGGGTCGGGGGAGACGGGTGGGGGGTGACGTTTTGGTGTACAGAACACATTGATGATGTCAGAATAGGACAGAAGAAGCGATGAAGAAGGAAGGGTTTAGGACAGAGACAGTGAACCTTCCTAGGGGGTGAGGTAGGAAGGAAGGTCAGGGGACGGAGGAGGTACAAGAAAGAGAGGGAGAGATTAGGAAGAGACGCGGAAAGAAGCGAGGAAACGGAGAGCGTCCAGCCAGACCACGACACAGAAGAGGAAAAGAAGAAGAGAAGGGGGACCGGTGGGGCATCTTGACCGGGCGGTAAAAAAAGAACGGGAAACAAGAAACAGAGGGACGAGAAAAGGTGAACTACCAAACCCAAGGTGGCCCCCCCCCCCCGGATAGAGCGGAGATAAGAAAGGTGGCCCAGATCAGGGGCCCTGACCCCCCTCGGGAATCCCGAAGTCACAAAGGAGGTAAAATCGACCAGAAATTGAATGAGGAAGTGGCTGGAAGGGAGGAGGCAACGAGTGAGAGGGGAGAACAGGAGATGGGGGCACTAAGGGGGAGAGAAGGCGAGAAAAGGAGAATTTGAAAGAAAGGAACAAGGAGAGAGGGGAAGGCGTGGGAAAAAAAGAACGAAAAGGAGAACGCCCTACAAAGACCGTGGGAGACGAGGTAAAGAGGAGAACATGCAGAAAAGAGCTTGAAAGCACCTAGCTTACACACGGAAAGAAAAGGGACGGGGTTTTGCCACAGGAAAAAGTGAAAGAGAGGAAGACCAGATAGGAAAGTAAAATGGGGGGAACGAAATACGGGAAGGGAGAGCAGAGGGCTGGAGCAGAGCACAGTAGACGAGGAGGAAAGCACGAAATGAGCAGATGGACGATGGACGGGTAAGGAGGAAAAACAAGGAAGTCTCATTTAGGAAAAGCGACGGGCAAGAGAGTACAAAAGCATGGGGAGGGAGACGAGGCGAGGGTGACAAGGAAGAGAAAAAAAGAAGAAGAGAGAAAAAAAGAGAAGAAAGGAAAGGTAAAAAGGAAGAGGAAAAGAGGGAAGGACATGAGCAGTCATGAAGGGCGAAGGAAGGGAGAAGAACAGGAATCGGAGATGAAAGACGAAAACGCCGAGGAGAGGAGGAGAATCAAGAAAGAGACAAGACTGAATGAGAAAGAAGAAGAGGGAACTTGGACAGGAAGAGGGGGAACAGACCGGAAAGAAGGAGGAAACGGGTGTCAAGTGAGCTAAGAGCAGAAAGAGGGACCCCTAAGAAAAACACAGGAATTTCGAGGAAACTTCTGTAGGTGAAAGATAAAACCGAAAAAGAAAAGGAGAGGAGAGAAGACACGAGGGTAAGAAAAGAATGAGGGAGGAAAAACTAAGACCGACGAGGGATAGGAAAAGCGCAGAGGCAGGGAAGAACGAGGGAACACGAAGAGGAGAAAAAGGGAGTAAGAGAGAAGAAGTGGACAGAAGTAGAAGGAAGAAACGCTAGAAGGAACAGAAGACAGACGAAGGACAAGAGCTGACGGTAGGCAAGATTATAACGTGAGGTAAGCAAGTAAGGAGGTAAGAAGAAGAAAAAGGATCAGGAGGAGCACGAGCAGTACCCGCCAACAGAAGAAAGGGCAGAAGAGCAAGACCAAGTTGGAGGAAAGAATTGAGATCCAGAGAAAAGAAGACTAGATGCGAAGGAAGACACGTAAGGAAACAGCCCGAGGGGGAGGCGGAGGAGGAATAGAGATTGGCGTGAGGTGAAGAGTTAAGAAGAAGCAGGAGAAGAGAGCGGACGAAGAAGAGGAAGGTTGAGAAGGACAGGGAGACGGGGCGAAGGAAAGACGTAAGAATGCAGGAGGAAGAGAGGAAGAACAGGTGGTCGTGGAGGAAGCAACGCAGAGATAGAAGGAAAGAGAAGAAAGTTTCTAGGAGGCATGGTAGGAGATTGAAAAAAGAGGCAAAGAAGGACAGGGTGGCGGCGGGCGGGAGAAGAGAATAGAAGAAGGGTACGACTAAAGGGCCAGAAGAAAAAGAAGAAGCTTTAGAAGAACACGAGGAAGTAAGATACAAAGGATTGAACCAATAGGAGAGGAAGGGGGAAGAAGTAACAGAAGCTCGCAGAAAAGGACCAGGAGAAGTAGGAACAGCACAGAAAAGAGAAACCAAAGGCAGGGAGAGAAGAAGAGAAGAAGGCCGACGCAGCACAGAAATAGGGGAAAGGAACGTAAGAGAAAGACCAGTGAGAAGAAGAGTTTTGGGAGAAAACGTAGAAGAAAGACGAAGCCACCAGAAGAAGAAGAGAGGGGAAGATAAGAACGAAAAGAGAGAGAGAGAAGAAACTTGTCCACCCTGAGACGAGAGAAGTAGGGAGACGAGAGAAAGAAGGTACTTCAGATCGAAAGAAGAAGAAGAAAAGAAGACATCGGCCAGAACGAGGAAAAGAATGAAGAAAGAAGTAAGAAGAAGACAAGCAGAAGGAAAGGAGGAAGGACACGAAAAAGGAGGAAAAGCAAGAAGACGACGGAAACAGGAAGACACGAGAAGCAACCAACGGGAAGCAAGGAAGAAGAGAAGTAAGAGGAAGAAAGACCCAACGAAGGAAAAAGAAAGGAAGCAAGTAGAAGAAGAAGAGGAGAGACTAGTAAGGCGAACCCAGGAGGAAAGGCAAGAAAGATAGAAGATGAGAAGAAGAAGACGCAAGAACAAGAAGACGAATTGAAGAAAAGAAGATAGCACTGGGAGGAACGAAGAAGAAGGAAGGAAGATAGAAGAAGAAGAAGACAACCAGGCAAGAAGAAAGAAGAAAAGGACGAAAGTAGAAAAGCCAGAGAGGAAGAGGAGCAAAGCAAAAGAAGCAGGGAATGAAGGAAGGAAAAGCAGCACGAAGAAGAAGAAGAAGAAGAAGAAGAAGTAGACGAGTGAAGACGAAGAAACTTGAAGAAGAAGTAAATTTTGATAGAAGAGAACTGAAGAAGAAGGCAAGAAGAAGAAGGCGAAGAAGGAAGACAGAAGAGAGGAAAGATTGTAGAGAGAGGCACCTAGAAAGAGTAAAGACACAGACCAGATAGAAGAAGAAAAGAAGAACGGTCGAAGAAGAGAGAAAGAAGAAGAAGAAGAAAAAGAAAACGAAGAGGAGAGAGGAAACAAGAAACAGAAGAGAAGGAGAGAGAAGAAGGAGAAGGAAGGAGTAACAAGGATAAAGCTTTGGAAGAGAGGAGGAACAAAGGAGATGAAATGAGAGCAAAGACGAAGGAGAAGACGAAGAAGAAGAAAAGAAGAGAGAATGACAAACGGAGGCGAGGGGACCAGCCCACCGGCCCCAGAGGGAGAAGTAGAGCAAAGGGAAGATGGACAGAGGGAAGAAAAGATTAGAGTCCCAAATACGAGAGTCAAGATAGCAGACGAAGGAAGAGAGAAGAAAGAGGGGGAACGGAAGAAGAAGGGAAGGAGCGAGAATGGAGGCAGAAAAGATAGGGAAGAAAGGAAGAGAAGGTAGGGAGGAACAGAAAAGCGGGGAAGAGGAAGAGAAGAAGAGAAAGTGACAGTAGAGAGAAGAGTGGGTGGCCCGAGAAGAGGGAACAGGCGGAAGCAGGAAGGGGTAAGAAAAAACAAGGCAGGAGGACTAAGAAAGACCAATACGAAACAGAGAACCAAAGCCAGGCGAACCAACTTTTAAAGAGTGAAGACGCAACGAAGAGGGAAAGAGAAAATAGAACGCTAGAAAGAAGAGCGTTAGTAGAGGAAGGAGAGAGAGGAAGTCAGAGAAAGAGAGGAAAGAGGGAGAAGTAAAGAGAAGGGAGGAGACGAACAGCTGCACGAGAAGATTAGAGAACAAAGGAGGGGGGAAAGCAGAGGACTAGGGCAGAGAAAAGAGAGTGAACCAAAGGAGAAGACTGAAGCTAGGAGTCGGTGAAGAAGGAGAAGCCGGAGCCGAAGGAGAGGACGAAGAAAGAGACAGAAGAGAGTAAGGGAGCAACGACAGACGGAAGCAAAAGACAGTGGAAGAGAAGGAAAGAAGAAGACTGAAGAAGAAGAGTAAGAAGGAGTGCGATGTGGAAGGGAACGAGGAGCGGGAAGGTGGCGAGAAGGAGATATAAGAAGAGCGTAGAGAAGAGTCAAGCGTCGCGGACGGTCAGAAGGTGCCAAGATGGGAGAGGAGCGCCGGACAGAGTAGAGGAAGAGCGGGAGGAGAAGGGAGGGGGAAGAGAGGAGTGGGAGGCAAGAAACGAGAAGATCAGACGGAAGAGAAGGGAGAGGAGAAGAGAAAGCCAGAGGAAGAGAAAAGAGGGCGAGCGACGGGGGTGACAGAGAAGAGAGTAAAGCGAGTGCAAGGAAAGAAAAGAGTGGGAGGAAAGAAGATAGGGGAGGCGGGAAGAGAGAAGAGTGCTAAAGAAAGCAATGAGAGCGCAAGAGAGAGAAGAGGGAAGCAAGAGGAGAAGGCAGAGGATAGTAAGAAAAGAAGGACATAAGATAAGCTCAAAGGAGGGACAGAAAGGAAAGAGGAAGGATCGTGTGAAGCATGGAGTTACACCAGAGGAGTAGGGAGATACTAGATATACGATATATATAAGGTTAGTGGAGGAAATAGTCAGGGGTCATCGACATTACCTAGACATAAGCAATCTCCTGTTCATCCATAAGTGGTTACAAAGTAACAGAGGTCCTGAGTTTATGAATAGATATATAGCAGATGATAGCCCAGACGATGGGACCCGGCCGGAGCGAGTCAAGCGATACTGAGTATCGGAAAGAAGCACCCCCCCGAGGATTTTTGTCGACCCGGCATAGTAGAAGAGGCTCGTTAGAGACAGGTTTAGGGGCAGGGGAGATCAGGCAATGGCAGCGGGGTTCCAGGAGCGACACAAGGAGAAGGAGGACAAGAGGACTGGCCACGCGTCATACTCTTCAGGCAGATGCTACGCCGGGGGTGCAGGTGTAGGCAACAGGGGATCAGTAGAAGGGAGACAGTGCGCAAGGAGGGCGCAGCAGGCACGTGGATTGGACATGAGAAGAGAACAGTATGGGAGGAAGGAGGAACTGCAGGGCTGGGGGGGAGAGAGTGGGCATACAAACAAGGGTGAGGTAGGCAAGGGGCGACTGGAAGATAGGACGAGGCATACGGGAGACAGAGGCCAGTGGCATCGTAACCACGGAAGGCGCAGGCAGGTGGAGTCAGAGCAAGTGGAAGAGGCCTGTGAGGGAATGTAACGTCGACGAACGGATTCAGGGATGGGACAAGTGGACTTTGTACAACACTGATATTACATAGGGACAACCAGGATACACGGAGGAGGTATACAAGGAAACACCAATATCTGCTATCTCACAGTCCATATAACCACCGACCAAGATGTGTGGTGTCACTGTATAGTGAGATAACACCGAGATACTCAGGGACAACGTTACATCAAGTATACCAGGTACGGACAAAACTTGTGTTGGAGCAGCATATAATGTACTCTTTGATATCACATACGCATGTGATTTCGTCATCTAAGACTTCTCATGCAACCTATGAAGCTGTGTACCTGTAATATCGTATTGCATGAGTATATCTATGTATACGACATCGGCTAGAACGAGCGTACCGAACGGCAATGGTCGAGACTGTACAAGCCGTGTAGAACAGACCCTAGAGGAAGCCTGCCGAAGAGCAGTACTAACACGGAGTGCACTGGAGCTGTATGTGGATCCGCTCACCTGACCTGTCACTTTTTGGCGGCAACATACGACTCTATGTGTCATGTCTCGTGGTGCCGTTGTAGCGAAGTGAAAACTATCTCCACACACTGCTCGAGATGGACGTGATTCGACATCACACTATAAACCGTGAGATTGCTGCTTACGCAGTAAATGCGACACAAAGTCGGACGCAATCTTCTAAGCCGTCAGTGAAGAAAAAAGCACAGACCAGTGATTCTTCGCAAGTGAAGAGCGTGAGAGTCCGTAGCCTGATAACTTTAATTAGTGTCAACACCAGAAGTAGAACCAATCGGTCCAGAACGAAGCCCGTCTATAATAATGAGGACACAGAAGACACTGGGACGTCCAGGCATTCTCAGTCACGGTTTAGAGAGGGGGATTTTTTTTTATTTTGATTTTTTAAAGATTGGTGTTTTTCTCTCCAAGATTACACTTGCAAAGAGAACAAAATACGGAAAGCTATGAAACTTTTCTTACGAAAACCGAGACCTTTTTGCTTTGCTATCCTCTTGAACGGTGCAAAGCAAAAAAAAAGAAAAAAAAACGGAAGAGGGCGAAGAAAAAAGGAGAAAAACGAAGGAAAAAAAACGAAAAGAAAAAAAAAGGAGAAGCAAAGAAAAAAAAAAAAAAAAAAAGCCCAGGGGACCCCCAGGCAGGAAAAAACAAGAAAAAATACAAGAAAAAGAAAAAAAAAAACAAAAAAAAAAAAAAAAAAAAAAAAAAAAAAAAAAAAAAAAAAAAAAAGGAAAAAAAAAAAAAAAAAAAAACAGGGATTTACGCCAGGAACAAAAGGGGAGCAAGTAAAAAAAAAAAAACAAAAAAAAAAAAAAAAAGAAAAAACAAAAAAAAAAAAAATCAAAAAAAAAAAAAAAAAAAAAAAAAAAAAAAAAAAAAAAAAAAAAAAAAAAAAAAAAAAGAAAAAAAAAAAAACAAAAAAAAAAGAAAAAAAAAAAAAAACAAAAAAAAAACAAAAAAAAAAAAAAAAAAAAAAAAAATACACCCAAAAAAAAAAAAAAAAAAAAAAAAAAACAAAAAAAAAAAAAACAAAAAAAAAAAAACAAAAAGAAAAAAAAAAAAAAAAAAAAAAGAAAAAACAAAAAAAAGAAAAAAAAAACCAAAAAAAAAAAGGAAAAAAAAAAACCAAAAAAAAAAAAAAAAAAAAAAAAAAAAAAAAAAAAGGGGCAATTAAAAAAAAAAAAAAAAAACCCAGAAAAAAAAAAAAAAAAAGGGCAAAAAGGAGCCCACGACGGCCAAGTAGACAAGGACACACAAAACAGCACCGAGAAACAATGCAGAAGCGAGCGCCAGTACGCGGCAAGGCCAGAAGGCGAAAAAGAGAAACCCAACGCCAGGCCGCCAGCGCCCCCAGAAGGGAAGGGAAACAAAGGCTAGAGGACGCACCGTGAGGAGGGTACGGAAGCAATGGGACGACCGCGCGACGTCCACAACGGAGACAAGAAACACAAAGAAGGACCGTGGAGACAAAAAAAGAGAAGAAAGTGAAAGCACGAATACAAAGGGAGGGGAGAGAAAGCAAAACGAAAACAAGGTCAAGGACCCCAAGGAGGAACACCCACAGCAGCCAGAGAGGGAACACAGACGAGAGGGACAGAGAAAAAAGACACCAGGGCAACAAAACCAAAAAAAAAACAAACAAAATAAAAAGACAATAACGGCAAAAAAGTTGAGAACGGAACAAGGCAAGAGCGCCCAGTGGGACGGCCCAACGGACACACCCGCGAGGCGGCCCAACCACTAAAAGGCAAAAACAGCCTGAAGGGAAGAAGGACAAACAAACTACAGCAAGCAAAACAAACCACCAACCGCAGGGCGAGGGGCTACGCAACGGCCAGGAGCAAGCAGGATGGCGACGGCACAACAAGCGGGAGACGACAAGTACGCCAAGAGACCAAGTAACGGCAGAAGAAAAACAAAGACGCAGGAAGACCGGAAAACCAACAACACGTGACAAAAGGAAAGCAGGCAAGAAGGAAAAAGGAGACGTGGGAAGACGACCACGACCCCGACGCGGCGCCGGAGGACACCAAAGAAAGACGCGGGAAGGAGGGGGAGAACAGAGAAGAAAGACCAAAAAGGAGACGACAGCAAACCAAACGAGAAAAGAAGAGAGGGTAGGGCGGAACGTACAGGAACAACAACAAGGCCCGACACGGAAGGCGGAGGAGAAGAAGAGAGAAGAATAGACAAACAAGAGGACAAAAAAGCCAAAAGGAGGAGCGACACACGGACCCGCAGACCAAAGAAAAAGGCAGAACGTGAAGGCAAGGTAAACGACACGAAAGCAAAAAAGACCACCAGAGAGGGAGACGAACGCAAATCACGAGACAAACAGCAAAAGGAGAGACACAAAGGAAACAAAAGCAGAACACAGCGCAAACGTATTGAGGCGAACAAGGCCAAGAAAGACCGAAGCATCAACCATGAGCAACAAAAGAACCGAAGGGGCGCAAGTAAAGGGTAACGTGGAGACACAAAGTGCAGCGACGTGAACGGCGAAAACGGAAAATACAAAACCAAACGTCGAAGAGAACGACAGACGCGGCCGCCCCGACACGTCCAGCCCGGCCCCAGAGGCACAAAGCAGGCGAAACGCACCCGCAGAACACGCAAAGAGACTGAACAGGGGACCGGGCGCGGGACCCAGCGAACAAGCACCGGCCAGCCGGCACCAAAGTCCACAAAGAACCCCGGCGGTAGTACGTAACGGAGCCGAAAAAAGTGCGGCAAACAGGCGGCGCCTTGCGCCCGCCTGCGGCCCCACCGCGCCGCCAACCCACGTCCCGCCCCACCGGGGCGGACCTGGCGTCCTAGCCGCCGGCACCACCGTCCGGCGTGCCCCGCCCCCCCGAGCCGCCCCTGCAGCCGTTCCTCCGGTGCCGGGCCCGCCAGCCCCGGAGCGGCTCCCCCCCTCACCCTCTCCCTTCCTTTGACCTCCCCGCCCCCGCCCCCCCGCCCTTGGTCGCGTACCTCCCCATCCCCTCCCCTCTCCTCTCCCCTTCCCCCCCATCCTACCCTGCCCCCCCCCCCTTTCTCCCCCTCCCTCCTCTCTATCCCTCTCCCCCTTATCTCTCTTCTCACATCCCGATATATCTCCCCTCTCTCCTTCACACATTCTTTCCTCTACCCCCTCTCCACTCTATCCTCTCTTTCTCTTTCCCTTCTCCATTCTCCCTCTACTCTTCTCCTCTTCCCTCCCCCCCTCCTCCTTTCCTCTTCCTCCCTCTATTCCCCCTCTCCCTTCCCCCTCCCCTCTCCTCCTCTTCCCTCCCCCCCCTTCCCCCTTCCCCCCTCCTCTCCTTCTTCCCCTCCTCCCCCCCCCCCCCCTTCCCCTCTCCCCCCTCTACCCTTTCTACTCATCCTTCTCCCCCCTCCCCTTCTCCCTCCTATTCCCCCCCATCTCCCCTCTCCTCCCTCTCTCCCCTCCTTCTCCTTTCCCCTCCCTCTCCCTCCCCCCCCTCCCCCCCCCTACCCTCCCCCCATTCCCCTCCCTCCTCCCATAAATCCCCTCCCAATCCCCCCCCCCTTTTCCTCTCCCCCCCCCTCTTTCCCTCCCCCTTCCCCTCCTTTCCTCCTCTATCCCCCTCTCCTTCCCCCCCCCTCCCTCCCTCCCTCTACTTTCTTTTTTTTTTCTTCCCTTTTTATGCTCCCCTCCTCTTCCCTCCCTTCTTTCTCTCCCCTCCCTTTTTTTTCCTTCCCCCCCTTTTTTCTCTTGTCAGATGTTTTTTCCTCCCTCCCTCCCCCCTTCCCGTCATTCTTTCCTTCCCTCCTCCCCTCCCTCCCCCCTCTTCTTTTTACTTCCTTCCCTCTCTTTTTTACTTCCCCATTCCCCTCCCCTTTTTTCTTCTTCTTTCCCCCCCTTGTCCTCCTTTCTCGCCTCTTGTCCCCCTATCTTTCCCCCTTTCTTTCCCACCCCCTATTTTCCTGTTTCCCCCCCCCCTCCTTCTTCTTTTGTATCCCCTAACTTCTCTTCCTCCCTCCTCCCCCCTTACCCTCTGATACTCCCTATGTCTTTGGGAATACCAAGAGACTTGATTATTGGCACCAGTGCAGACCAGCAGATTTATTCCTGAAATCCCTCAGATGAGATGAGAAGGCACAGGGCGGAGACAAGACACTAAGCGTGTTTCAAGAAGTGCCCCAAATATTATACACCTCCAGGCAAGGGAGGAATTTTATATGAAGAACAAGTGATTTAAGGAGGCTGGATCTGATCCAATGGTCACGGACAGCTGGTCCTTCCCACTTCATATTGGATTAAAGTGTTGGAACTAGGGCATGCGATTCCCTTCAGTGGTGTCATTTTGGGGATCAGCGCAAACAGGACAAGCGTCCCTAAGCTTGTCACTATTTCTGGGCCGGCATAAACTGAAGTATATCTAAAACGTTAATGTAAAATCCTGTCCAGAGTGCCAACGAGTAGCACCTAAGCATTGGACTGCACCAGCAACTCTGGGGGAAATGCCCATAGTGGGAACACCCTTTGAGAGAGTTGCCGTGGATCTTGTGGGACCTCTCCCCCGAACCAAGAGAAGGAACAGCTACATTCTGACTCTGGTGGACACTTGTTCTATGTGGGGAGAGGCGGTAGCCCTGTCATCGATTGATTCTAAGCATGTGGCAGAGGCATTACTCACAATTTTCACAAGGTTAGGCTTTCCCAATCAAATCTTGACTGATAATGGCTCTCAGTTCAAGGGGAAACTAACAGAAGAAGTTTTCAGGATCTCCCAGGCCAAACACTTCCATTGTAGTGTGTACCATCCCCAAGGGAACGGCCAAGTGGAAAGATTTAATGGCACATTGATGTCGATCCTGAGAAAGTTGGCACACGAAAAACCAGATACATGGGACCAGTATCTGCACGCCGCCCTCTTTGCTTATCGGGAGGTACCCCATAGTTCAACCGGTATGGCCCCGGCAACATTATTGTTTGGAAGGCCAATAAAAGGTCCACTCGAAGCGCTGTTAAGAACGTGGACTGATGAAAAGGCAGAGGAAAATATTACATCCTCATACCAATATGTGAATGAGCTGACCACTCGTTTAAAAACTGGCTGGAAACTTGCCAATGAAAATTTGAAACAAGCCAGGAAGAAACATGCTGCCTATTATAACAGGAAAGCTAAAGACAGAGATTTGGCTGTGGGAGAGAAGGTACTGCTTCTTCTCCCCGGTAGTCAGAATAAGTTACAAATTGGATGGCAAGGTCCATACACAGTTCTAGAGAAGGTGTCTAGAACAAATTATAAGATAGATAAGAAGGGGAACGAAAAAATCTATCATGTGAATCTCCTGAAGAAATATTTGGAAAGAGAACATCAGGAAGAGACACACTTGTTGACCTTGTCCATCGCCATGGAGATGAGAAAGGAACCACTTTCATCATTTGAATATCCATTACACCCCTGTGAGACAGCAGCACAGGTGAAAATCAGTACACATTTAACGAAAACTCAGAAAGAGAGAGTGCAACAGGTTCTAAATAATCATACAGAGGTGTTAACAGACCGACCGGGGCATACAAACTTATTGGAATATGATATGAAACTGATAGACCCCACACCTGTCTGTATGAAACCCTGTTCGATTCCTTTTGCTAAGGAGAAAGCTTTGAAGGAAGAGATAGACTATTTGTTGAAGGAAGGAATTATTTCACACAGTGAATCTTCGTATAGTTCCGGTGTTGTACTCTTAAGGAAGCCCTCTGGAGAACATAGACTCTGTATAGATTACAGGAGACTGAATGCTATTACAGAAGGACAGGTGGATCCATTGCCGGATACAAATCAGTTGTGTGCCAGGCTAAATAAAGCTAAATATTTCTCAAAAGTGGATCTGAGTAAAGGATACTATCAGATTCCAGTAAAGCCTGAGGTTAGACCATACCTAGCTTTTAGTACCTCAGAAGGACACTATGAGTTTAACAGATTGCCATTTGGATTGAAGAATGCGCCTAGTGTCTTCTCTAGAATGATGAGAAAATTATTGGATCCTCTGAATAATCCCTGTATAACAAATTTTATGGATGATATCCTTATAGCAACAGAAACATTTGAGGAACACATTGACTCTGAACATGCTGTTTGATCGACTTAGGGAGGCAAATTTAACAGCCCGACCAACCAAATGTTGCGTTGGATGTAAAGAATTGGAATTTTTGGGACACACAGTTTATCAGGGAAACATGACCCCTGACCCAAGAACTTAGAGAAACTACAGAAAGCCCCGAGACCACAAACCAAGAAGGACGTGAGATCCTTTGTCTCATTATGTGGTTTCTACCAGAAGTATATCAAAAACTTTAATTCCATATGTGCACCGTTAACTGATTTGATACGTAAAGGAAATCCAGATCGAATTACATGGACATCACAAATGTGAAATGGAGCTTACCAGGAATTGAAGGAAAAGCTCATAAGCAAACCTATTTTGAAATTACCTGACTTAAGTCAAGAATTCATTGTAAGGACCGGATGCCAGTAATATAGGGTTAGGTGCGACCCTGTTACAGAAATCAGATGCATTGGATGGGGAATTAAGCCCAGTGGCATATGCTAGCAGAAAGTTGAATAAAGCTGAAACCAATTACTCAACTAGCGAAAAAGAATGTCTTGCAGTAATATGGGCGATAAAGAAATTCAATATTTATCTGTATGGGAAGGCATTCAAGTTGCAAACGGATCACAAACCCTTGTCGTTTCTAGCGCAGGCTAGGCATGAAAATTCTAGGTTACTCAGATGGTCCTTACTTATGCAGCCATTTGAGTTTAGCATAGAGTATATTTCTGGAAAAACAAATCTGGGAGCGGATTTTTTTAAGCCGCCATCCGTGTGATGAGAATCACCGTAAGCCCCAGAAATAATAATAAATTTCTCTATGTGTATATAGAATTATAGACTGACATATAACTTCTGTTTTAAGAGGGCAGAATTTGTCGTGAAACATTCTAAATCCACATATATAAATTATAAGGTAAATGTAAAGCCTAACACATAAATTCAATAAAAGGGAAAGAAGAATGGTAAAGAACAGTGCTGTCACAATGACTGTACTCGAGATCCCCCTTTTTTTTTCTGCTTCGTCTGCATATTCTCACGCTTTCACGTTTACTAGTAAAGCCTACAGCAGCATACACGCGTTCAACAAAACAATAAAACGTGTACTGTATTTCTAAGAAAACCTTGAGCTAGGCACACTGCGTAATGACCTAAATTAATACTTCCATTAATTTCATTTTATACACTACGTTTAAACATAAACGGAAGGGACAGATGGACTTAGGAGAGAGAGAGTGAGAGGGACTGAACGGGGGGAAACCAGAGGAAACACTGCAACACTAAACACGCGTCTCGCGATATACACAATTAATGCCACCCGCTGGTTGTAAGCGAAAATGCCATGAAAGCACTAACTTTTTTTTTGGACAGTGATAAAAAACACTAACAACTACGAGGGTTAGGTTTTTAAAAACCTGTAAAAAAATGCTTATTAGTAAAACATGACATCTATACTGGTTTACGTTTGAAAGCCTGACAGTTACCGAGCAGCACATCTTGTCTTCTCGTTGGAAGTGAGGAGGTGGCAGAAGCATTGACTATCCTAGTCTGAATAATACATATTCTTGAACACGTCGCCACTTAGCTCCCATTAAAACTTATTATTTGGGTTTCCTTAGGACTTGTTGACAAAGGAATATGTTAATTGTTACGTCAAATAGTCTAGGGAATTATCAAATTATAGCCAAATGAAAATATGAGGGTTATCGGACAGCACCAAATCATAATGGCACAGTGGCATGTTTTGAATACCACCATAAATTTACGGGAAATAACTAAAACAATATACATCCTATTTGATTGGCGGGAAATATTGTAAGGAGCTTTAAACACTGATTTGTCGGACAAATATTTAAATTTGGTTGTTTATGGGAAATCGTAAGTGAAGGATATAATTAATTTTTAAAAAGCTTTGTTAAACATCCCCTATTGGCTAGAACCGTTGATATATAAAGACAAAGTTGTGTTAAAAAATATATTATAAATTTTTTATAGGGGACTTAAAAAACTGACCGAGATCAGATGTGAAGGTATCTGTATCTAATAAGTGTGGTGTATTACAGATGACCTTACTTGCTACCACATATTATACCTTAGTCAGAATTATTCTGGAATATTGTGATGACTACGTTAAATGTCTAGGGTTATGTAAATGATGAAGTGTAAGTCACAACAACAACAGACAGATAAACAATTTAATTTATTCCACCACACTTGACAACACTGTGACACTCACTATCCAGCATAAACACTCTATCAGACTATTTTCTAAATGTCGTCACTGGTAAATTTTCAGCAATGGACAATTATGGTTATTAAGTACTTTTCATTACTCTATATATGTCGATCCTGATTTCAAATACAAAGTGAACCAGGAATCACACACCCATTTTAATTTACAAGTTATGATGTACATTTTTATCAATATTGAACCTTGTAGTGACATATTTTATTAATATTATCCTATGTGTGTCAGTTGTGTAGTAGTAATATGAGGTAATACTGGTTTTGTTTTTTCAAGCTATGTTGTTATTTGTCATCATGACTTCAGTGTTTGTTTCTGTTGGAACTAGTATTGGAGATGTTCTCAGTTCCGTTCATTAAAACAATTAATTTCCCCTCTTATTTTTATACAATGTCAGGAATGGGGTTATATTAATGTTGAGCGCTCCGGCTGGCCACCATAGGCTTAGAACTTTGTGTGGCAGAAAGACTCCTCATTACCCTGTGTTCTGGAGACAGGCCTCACTAATTTAGCTATACTCCAAGGAGTATGCTGTCCCGCTCTGGGATTCATCTGCCTAATGATCAGGTGCTGCTTCAAATAACATGGACCTCGGTCCTGAAACACCTTCAATGAACCATAAATCCTCAGCCACCAGAGCACATATAGCACATGACCATGAGTTCAGAGCCCAACGAGTCGGCTTCATCTGACATTACCTATATTCAGAAACGCCGACTGACAATTCCAGCATTTTTCTTTCTAGCAATAAGCTAGGTGTCAGGTACCAATCCATGTAGCCTCGCGATTCAGGTGGAGCACTAAATAGTTCGCTACTGACACATATATACAGAAGGTTTATAACTTCAATTTACTTAGATATCAAATATTTCTAGCCATGCATGGATAATTACAGACTTTACAGTTGACTGGAACCTGATATATAACACAACATTATCTCCGATGTCCCAGGCTTTTATTTATGGCCAATATGCAGCTGGCAGCTCAACGACTTGTTCTACCCACCAGTACTCCATTCCTCCGTCCCTAATGGTGGTGACTGGACGCTCTGCAAATGACTATGATTGAGGTTCTAAATAAGATCAGGTGCCCAGTGTCTACCACTCCTCGTTTAATTCCATGCAGTTAAGACTGTTAACCTTCCTCATTGACACCGAAAGTGTTCAGCTGTTGCAGCGCGACTAATCTCAGTTTAACCTCAATTTATTGTACGTCCAATCAAATGTTGATTTAACAGGTGCACCCATTTCTAGGACCGTACAATGGTCCAAGTGAAAATGCTTGCCAACCCGCTGACGCTCCATTCTGTTTTTGCTGGCAGAGGATTTTTCGACATTCCCTAACTAAGCTTCCCCAATTTTGGAACTATATTTCACTCACAGATTTTGGATTCCAAGACCTATCGAATATCCCTTGCCACAATTTAAATATTCTGTTGTCAGGGGAGTCCCAAGGCCCAGACTTACCATATTGGTAAAGTGAGCTAAGCCTAGGCTGATTCAGTTCACCTTCATTGCTACTTTTGCCTTCCTAACTCAAGTATTAGTTCGAACCTATTTACGATGCTGGTGACCTGAGCATGACTGACTAATATTTTCCGCCAGTATTATGTCATATTTCCAATAACGTTATGTTTTACCCCCCCCACCAGAGTCCGGACATATTAGAAAACCCGTCCACCAGGTATCCTACTCCCCACCGCCAACATCAAACATTTGACAACAAGCTAGTTTTACCCCCCCCACTTAGCCTCACCGTGATGGTAATTTGTTTATCATTCACAAAAGTGGACCATATTGCAGCTAACAGACCAACTTTCAAATCCCTAAGTTACACTATGTAACGAGTCCCATTTCCTGGTCTTAGAAAACCTCCCCATATAGGTAAGGGCCCTAGTGCAAAAAAAAACCATGGAATTAATAACCAGCCAACAATAAGTGAATTTTGAAGAAAAATGTAAAAACAGACCAACTCTCGGAGAAAGTATTTCTTAATATGAACGCACATTTGGTTTAATTTTCCAGATACGACGATATTATTGCAGCAGTAGAAAAGTTTTAACATGGATCACACTGAGACGTCATGCAAGTCTAATAGACAGCACAAGTCAAAATAAACCAGGGGTCAAAGTGGCAAAATGATATCTCACAAAAATGCACATGCCCGGACGGAAGCACTGTTTCTTCCGGAGCACCCATTACTAGTCAGTTCCTTTTACTGAAAGTGGTTTGCAAACTACGTACAACCAGTATATTATTCCAACATACCCAAATATAGTCGTTATGTACTGAAACCCCCAAACAAAGTCTCGGATGTGGTAGACGTTCATGTTATCAACTGCTCAGATTTTGAAAAAAAATTACTAACCAGAAGCACTGGCCAGGCACAGATCCGAGTGATATTATTAGTCTATTGCGTCAATAACAGCTGGAGACAGATGATTTCTCCTCATTAAAATTTGTGCCATTATTGAAATCGCAATCAAATGTATTCACATCAGCCTTGCTAATAATTTCCATGAATTAATATCTATGATTAGCTGTTGATGATAACGAACTTTTTTTATGAAACGTATGAATGGTATCAACAGAAAATGTTTGAATCCGTGTATATAATGTGTGGTTCAACTGCAATCATAGGCTTAAATCATGACTAAGTGCAATCCATACGAGACCCAAAATTTCATGTGAATGGTAGAAATGGATCTATTCTGGTCATGCAGCCATGAAATTAAAGGATAGATACCAATGAGGACATTTATTACTTTGCGTAGGATATGACGTGTAAGAAGGAACGATTGCCAAACCTGAGCACTGACACCTATAGGATATAACAGAGGGCTAATAAATTCTGAATTTGCAGAGTGCCCTTGATGGAACCAATAGGACTGGTAATACTATGGAATACAGTGTTTTCTTTCCTGAAGTCTGACAGTTGGTCCTACACGCTCTGATTAACTCAAATGTTTATGTGGATGATATATTGTGAGTTCAGTGTGGAAATAGAGATTATAAATTAGTTCTGAAGTAGGAGGTACAACCTTCTTGTTTCAGGGACCCGTGTGTTCCCTTAAAGTTATTGAAGCAGTCACCCTGGTCAGGAGTTTTGCTGAATCCATAATAGGAGGTGACAGCATACCTCCTTGGTCAGATAGCGACCAGTGAGGTGTCTCCAGAACAGCAGTGAAAGCAATCGAGCA
The DNA here is from genome assembly GCA_024509875.1 of Oreohelix idahoensis. NCBI lineage: Eukaryota > Metazoa > Mollusca > Gastropoda > Stylommatophora > Oreohelicidae > Oreohelix > Oreohelix idahoensis. The sequence goes on along the minus strand of JAMPIV010019974.1, from coordinate 7,159 downwards.
GAGGAGTCCTTTTACTGCCTGTGTCATCACGGAAAGATAAGCTTCTATGTGGCCAGCTAGCAGCTTCAACATATAAGTGGTGCCCCTCTCGTCAAAAATATACATTATATTACCATAAAATTACAGAGGACAATAAAATGTTGTATAAATGTGACAGGAAACATGTGAAACTTTTCCCAATACTATTTCCAAGAAATAGCTAAACACGACTATTGAAGTACATGGATGACAAACACCAACCTAGCTTGAACAAACAAAACAAGTAACTAGACTCATGATTACTAATCTCACAACTTACACACATAGAATAATAATAATATAAACTATGTCATCACATGAGATCATATTTATAAACTGTGTACATATACTTGTATTTGTAATTTAAAATTGTTTGTGATTCCTGGTTCCCCTGTGTAGTTGAATCAGGACACATATAATATTGAAAGAATTAATACATATATTTTTTGAAACTTTAAACACTTGACTCCATTTAAGAATAGTCTGTCTAGAGTGTTTTATGTGTGTGAGTGTCCACAGTGGTTGTAATGTGTTTTGTGGAATAAATTAAAATTGTTTATCGTTGTTGTTGTTGTGACTTACCCTCTCATTTTCACAACAAAAAAAACCCCCCTAGAATTCACGTAGTCATCATCACAATATTCCAGATATTCTGACTGAGGTATAATGTGGTAGCAAGTTAAGGTTATCTGTAAAACATAACTTATTAGTACTTTGATACCTTCCAAACAGCCTGATCTACTAAAGTTCCAGCTACACTAAGTCCGTTCCTATAAGCTATTTATTGTATATCTAATCCCACTTTCATCCACACCCATATGTTGGATGTGTCTGTGATGTCGGATGTTGCCTGGATTTGTGGAAATTCTTTATTACCTATCTGGGAAAGAGTGTGTCCGGGCGGTAAGTGGTGTCTGTACTTGCAGAAGTAAATGCGTCTGAGAATTAAAATGTGTACTGACTCTTGCAGTGGACGTGTCTATACGTTGCCATGTATCTGGTGAAAGTTATAATGTGTCTGAAAAGAATTGATTTATGCGTCTGAGAAGTGGGTACGTCATGCAGAGGTCAAATAAATGTTATCTGCAGGTATGAATGGGACCTATAGATCAGGTTGACAGATAAAGATTGACAGCATAAGGGACATGAACAGATGCATGTAGGGCATCTCAGAACGCTGGTATAACAACTATGAAAGGTCTACTTGGTGGTGATGACTTGGCAGAGACAAGGGATGACAGCTGGAGGAGAAGAAGTTCTGATGGGTGCAGCACGAGTCGTCATTAAGACATGCAATGGCTGCAGATGGTTTTGGAGCAAGATTTATTGATCACATTGGTGCACGATATTCCTATGGAGGAGAGATGTCATCGGATCAATGACGATGCTGGAGATCACTGGAGGTTGTGAAGAAAGACAATGTGATGCAGCTGGAGGCATTGAAGAAAAGGCAATTGGTGCAGTTTGGAGGAGAAGAAAGGCAAGATGGTGCCCATGCTGGAGGAGATTTTTTGGCAATGGTGCAGCTGGAAGGAGAATATTGACAATGTGCAGTGGAGGAGAAGAAATTTTTTGGTCCACCCCCCACCACCAAGGACTTTTTTTTTATTTTTACCTTTGCTTATATAATAAATAGAAGAAAGACCAAAAATTTTTCCCCCAGGAGGAGAAGAAAGGCCAACGGGGGCAGCTGGAGGAAAAGAAAGGCAATAATGCAGTCGGGGAGAATATAAGAGGATGTTTGGCGGTGCTTCAGGGGGGTGGTGGGCCCTTTTTTTTAGGGGGGGGAAAGGAAATGGACTTGCAGCTGGAGGATTAATAGACCCATGGGTTGCACCCCCACCCGGGGCCCAGATATAAAAATGGTGAAACAGGGGGAGAGGAAAAAAAAAAAAGTTAGGGGGACAAAAATAGGAGATCGAGAAGGGGGATGGTGCGATATAGGAAAAAGGTGGGGAAGGTTAATGGTGCTGATAATAAAATAATAATAAAAAAAAACCCAAAGGTTTATAAAGAACGAAAAGCCAGGGGAATACGGTGGGAGGGGTGGACAGACGAAAAAAGCTTGGGGGAAAGGGGGGGATTGGAGATGTGGGGTGCTGTTATCATGAGGAGGAGAGTGAAAAAAGCGGTGCTGCGCTGGAGGGATTAGGGGAAAGGCGGGGTGCTGTAGCTGGTAGAGATTTGGGAAAAGGTGGATGCCCCCATTTTAGGGGTTAGGGAACAAATATGGGAAAAGGTGGTTGGGGAAAGGTTGGGGATGGGGGAAAGGGGGGGGGGGGGGGCGAGCAATACAAGAGAGAAAACCGGACTGATTCTAAAGGCGACGAACTGGAACGGACTACGGACTACGATTATGGAACTTGGAACACAAGAAGTATAAATGGGAAGGAAGAGGAGCTGGTGGAAGAGATGAGGAAAGCAAAACTAGAAATCCTGGCTATAACAGGAAACGAAGAAAAAAGGACAAGGAGTCATGGATCTCGATGGCAACACGTTGCTCTACAGTGGTGTACCCATATCTGAAAGAGCTAAAGGGGGCGTGGGTTGCATTGTGGCCCAAAATCAAAAAGATAGTATCAAGGGATGGAACTTTGTCTCGGAGCGCATTATGGTTGTAAAACTAAAAGAAGGAGAAACCATAGTCAACCTGGTCATAGTGTATGGGCCAAATGAGGATGAGAGAGCAGAGGTCAAGGAGGAATTCTTCGAGCTGCTTCAAAGGACAGTGGATGACTGCCTAGATGAAGTTATCATGCTCGGAGATTTTAATGCCAGAGTTGGAAATGACCATGCTAGATGGGGTGGAGTTATCGGAAGATATGGAGAAGATACTCTCAATGACAATGGAAAGCGATCTCCTTAGATTCTGCAGTGAGCAGAATCTGATCATTACAAACACAAAGTTCCCCCATAAGCGCATACATGCATACACTAGATGTGAACCAACCAAGAATGAGAAGTCAGTGATCGACTATGCCATTGTTCGGAGAAGCTCATTCAGATATGTCCGAGATGCAAGAGTCTGGAGGGGGCCAGAGATTGGAAGTGATCACTACCTGCTAACAATCAAACGAACAACTGAAAGAGTTGCGCAGCCTAGGAACTGCCCAACATCACGCAAGAAACCAAGTAAACGAGCAGGAGAAATGAGCATTAGGACCTACAAGCTGAGAGAGCCAGAAATTAAGACCAGATATCAGGGGCTTATTGCTACAGCAGTGAGCAACACAGAAGAACGACCTGATGACTTGGAAACCTCTGGAATTAAATTCAAGGATATCATAAAGACAGCTGCTGCAGAAGCATGCGGTGAAGTCCGACTTGGGAACCAGAGAAAGAGGACACCTTGGTGGACAGAGGAAGTCAAAGAGAAAAATAAGAGAGAAGAAAATGGCATGGAAACAATACTTAGGAGCTAAAAACACAACAGGACAAATGGAAAAAATATAGAGAATATGTGACACTCAGAACAGAAGCAAAGAACAAAGTGCTAGCAGCAAAACAGAAGTCCTGGGAAGAATTTGGAGAAAAGCTAGAAAAAGATGCACAAGAAAACCAGAAATTGTTCTATAAGACCCTAAAGAACATGAGGAAGGAAAAAACAATGCCCTCTCAAATTTATAAAGGACAAGCAAGGCAAATTGCTTACTGCCCCGAAGGAAGTAATGGAAAGATGGAAAGAATATTTCTCAGAACTCCTGGATGGTGAGCATGGTGAAGCATCAGAAATGATAACCACTAGCACAGAAGAGAAAAACCAATGATGGTGAAGATGACATAAAGATGGAAGAACTGAGGGCAGCACTAGAGAAAATCAAGATGGGCAAAGCAGCAGGGCATGATGGTATAACACCAGAAATGGTTAAGTACATGGGAGCATCAGGCGACCTATTACTCTTAAAGGTCCTACAGGCAGCATGGTGCAACAAGACCATACCAAAGGATTGGGAGATTGCCATCATAACACCAATTTTCAAAAAGGGTGACAATCGACAATGTGGAAACCATAGAGGCATATCCCTTCTCAGTGTCCCTGGTAAAATCTACTCTAGAATCCTAGAGCAGAGACTCCGACGCCTAGCTGAGCCACAATTGGATGAGGTCCAGTGCGGATTCCGAGCAAACCGAAGTACTCAAGACCTAATCTTCACACTCAGACAGCTGAGTGAAAAGGCCCTTGAGTATAAGAGTGAGATCCATCTTTGTTTCATAGATCTGGAAAAGGCGTTTGACAGGGTCCCCTGGAGCAAACTTTGGGACTGTTTGGCAAGGAAGAATATTCCAGCACCTCTGATTCATGCTATACAGAGCTTCTACAAGTCTTGCAGAAATTATGTGAGGACAGCAAACCATAAGTCAGAAGAGTTCAGGACCACCACTGGTGTAAGACAAGGTGATATCCTATCACCTTACCTCTTCATACTCCTTATGGACGATGTCATCAAGGCATGTAAGGAGAGAACAAGAAAGTATTCAGTGGGGTACTGGAAGATGAGACAGGTCTATATTTCGGAGCGGGCATTTGCTGATGATGTTGCCCTGATTGCTAAATCAGAGGCACATCTCCAATCCAACCTGCAAGTCTGGAAGAAGAGCTGGAGAAGAGAGGGATGGTCATAAGCAGCTCTAAAACAAAATCCATGGTGATATCACGAGAAGAAAGAAGACATCAGATTAAGCTGGGAGAACAGGTCCTGGAGCAGGTCGACCACTTTAAATATCTCGGAGCTATTATAGACCGAAAGGGAGGCATCAAAGAAGAGTTGGCCACTCGAAAAGCAGCGGCTGGGAGACTTTTTCAGGCCATAAATCGTGGATTCCTCAGCAAGAAAGAGGTTGGTAAGAAAACGAAGATGGCTGTATACCGCTCCACCTATGTCCCAGTCTTGACATATGGATGCGAGTCGTGGGCAATGACTACAACCCACAAAAGCCAGATCCAAACCTCAGAAATGAGGTATCTGAGGAAAGGGGTTGAAGTAACAAGAAGAGACATGGTCCGCAACCAGACGATCCGTCAAGGCCTAAAATCTCATCCGCTGCAGACCCAAATAGAACAGTCCCAACTAAGATGGTTTGGCCATGTCTGCAGAATGGGAGAAGATCGGCTACCACGACAAGCATGGGAAACAAAGAGCCAGGGATCCAGACCTCCAGGACGACCCAGAGTCCGCTGGGAGGACAACATTAGACAATCTTTGAAGGACCGAGGACTAGAATGGAACCAGGCCAGGAAGAAGACAGCTGATAGAATGGTCTGGCGCTCTCTCTTCCAAACCTCTACACCTCACGGTAGAAGGGGAACGACTAAGTAAGTAAGTAAGATGCTGTAGCTAGAAGAGACTGAGAGAATGCGGTATTGTATCTGGATCTAACAAACTGTGACATTGTCCCATCACTAGCACCTGGTCATTGTTGTAGTCGTGTTCTGTCTACACATATCTGCTTCTGACTTGAGAGCAAGAGAGAGAGAGAAAGGGAGGGTATGTGGGTGTCTGTGTACGACAGAGGTATATTAGTAAGAGCGTGAATTACATGATATAAGAGGTATTTAAGAGAGACAGATATGGTCGATAGATAGATTAACAAGTTTAGTTAGATAGAAGATAGATAGATGTAAGAGTTAGATCGATAGATAGCTAGATTGATTGATTGAGATTGCTTGCTTGATTGGTAGATTGATAGGATAGAATGATTGAGTGATTGACTGAATTGATTGAATAGATAGATTGGTATATAGTGTGATAGATTGATGATTTGATGTGAGCGATCGTGAGTGAGCGAGTAACATGTGAGTAGTTTGAAGGACATTTTTTTTTAACAAAAAAGTGGAAAAAGTATTCCTTTTAAAATGCTTTTGTTTGTTTGTGGGGGGGGGTTACAGCGGTTCTTATATGTGGACGTCATGTGAGGTTGTGACCTTGATACAAGCCACACGCGTTATTTCCTGGGCTTGTATTCTACCGCACATTGACCTCGCTTGCTAACTCACTGGGCGTTGTTGTACACAGCCGTCTACACCTGTCTAACCCACACACACACGAAAATCACTCATCTACATCACTTGATATATATATTTTATATTATATTTATAGTATTATATTTATATATATTTTTTATATTTATAAATCTATATACTATATAAATTATGAGCGCGTCATATTTGCATTCTTATATGGATGACACAAGTATGCATAAATCTAACAAAGATATGAGATGACAGGATTCTGACTTTGTCACGTTCGGTCAACAAACAATTCTGAAAGATCAGTAAGTAATTAATGAGATTACATTTAGACATGTTACTTAGGATGCTACTTAGTCTGGCAATGCTTTCCGAGTTTTTAGTATATCACATTGAACAGAGCTTTGGTGACATTGTGAAATTAGTGCTGAGGTTTCCGCGTGAGGAAATACTAAGTGGTTTTCTTTTTAAAAAATGACATCTGGTGTTAAGGCATGGTTTGCCACGCAGCACAGCATCTTGCAACCTTAAACCAGTATAATTAGCGTCCGGACGCCAAGATGCGGAGTTGTTTAGAGGCACTGGCATTTCGTGGCAAAGGTACCGGAGTGCGTCAAACTCGGTGGCGTCACGCTCCAGTCTACCAAACCAGGTTACCTGAGTACATGCCTTTTGCTCTCTTGAGGTTAGGGAAGGCTACAGAGGGCAGCATAGATGGGAACTAGTCACCCTCCTCTCGAAGCTGGGACTTAGTTTAGTGAAGTCTGTAACACTTCGCATACTCTTCGGCCTATATTTGATATTGGGACCACCTTTAGCTTTACCTTGTTCTTTTATTAATAACGGACTTTTGTCTGTAGGTAACCACAGAAAAGTTGAACAAAAGTCTCTTTAATATTCTACAAACATTAGGTCTCGCTGTTTTACTGGAGAATGTAATTAAATATAAATTGGGGCGCTTTCAACTGAAGTAGTCTGACACGTGATTCTTATTCCTTGTTGCAGTCTTGTCATGTCTTCTAGATTAATCAATTTTTTCTGCGAAAACTTCTCGTTTAATCAATCAGCAAAATTTCAACACTGGCTCGCGCCCCGGAAAATTAAGGCAAAACGAGATTAAGGAATAACAGTAGGAGCGTGAGACAGTAATGATCGCACACGCCAGCCAGTATT
>JAMPIV010019973.1:0-42335 GCA_024509875.1 Oreohelix idahoensis | reverse complement strand
CTCCTCACCTTTTGTTTCACTGCTATGTCCTGTCCACATGATAAGGGATAGGGACAAGGCGTTATGATTTATGGAAACGTATGATTACATGTGATTCATCCACTGTGGATTATAATGTCTTCGTTGTTTTCTATGTTTCAGATCCATACAATGAGACTAAACGTGTGGGTTGAGAGTCTATTATATATGAGGTGGACTCGATATTTTTATTGCCCATTCAAGTCACTATGCATTGACAGCTCCTCTTGTCACCTCATCTTATAGTGTGTGATGGAGAAAGTTGGTAGGGATTTATGGTCATTTTCGGGCTCAAGAGGGGACTTGTCAAACACATCGTCTCAACTTTACATTATGCAGCACTTTGTGCCGATCAAAAATACAATACTAGTTGGTTGCAACTCTGCTACATTAAGAGAAACTCGTGTTATACATATTTACTGACGTGTATTGAACCTAGCGTGCATTTATTTATCACATATAAAATGTAGCTGCATATTTCTATAACAGCAACAAACGACAGAAACATCTTTTTACGAATTTGAAATATATTGTGATGTACTTCTTTGCTATAAAAGTGTTAAAAACAAAATTATATAAAGTAACTGTTTAATTTGTTTAAAGTTATGACTAACTTTTTTGCACATATTATTTGCCTTGTATTAAAAATTACGTCCCTTAGAGAAAACGCATAAATGTATCAACGTTTAAGTATGAGGGAAATAACAATGCGATGGTAGTGGAACATTGATAAGAGTTCCCAATGTCAATGTCTGGTTGTGTAGCAAATACAGAAAGTTAGTTAAAAGGCAATGTTTTTACATGCTTTGTATATGTGGGAACTGACTGTTGTTTCCCCCCCCCCCCCCCCCCCCAAACTTCCTTTCTTTTTCTCCAATGCGTATGGAATAAATACTTGCCGAGTGTGTATATGTAATCCGCCAAGCACTCCAAGGGAGGCAACCACAGATGAATTTTGAAAGATGTGGGAAAGAAAAACATGACTAAATAAATCCAGGATTCTGGAAGGACGGAGATGCTCCCTACGAATATGCGAAAAGAGGCTCTTTTTCGGACAATTAGTCTTTTTTAGGGAGAATCCTTGTCAGGGCTTCAGGCTAGCAGACGGATAATGTTCGTCCTTTTCAGGACTTAGTATCTATCGACGCTGACCGAGCTAGCAGTCCTTTTCAGGGCTTAGAATTTATCAACACATCGCTTCAGTTAACAGAGTTCATTTATTTTTGAATGACAAATGCGTTCTGATATAATCAAAAAAGTTGACAGGAACGCGCTTCGCCACAAGAAGGCAACAACCAAACCAAACAAACAAACAAGACCCAGATGCTGACCACAGCAAGTCGAGATGCGCCCTACGATTATGCGAAAAGACGCTCTTACAACACCCTGTGGAAATAGCCATTTTAAAGATGCCCCTTAAATGAAATAACCATAAGAATAAAAACCAACAAGAAAAACCAGAAGGAAACATGGAAATATTTCAACAAGAGAACTAGGTATAGAGAAATTGCTTTTGGAGAGAAGGTGCTTCTTCTTTTACCCAGCAGTAATAACAAATTGCAAATCGGATGGTAGGGCCCATATACTGTTCTAGAGAAACTATCTAGAACCAACTGCAAAATAGACAAGAAAGGGAAGGAGAAGGTCTATCATATTAACCTACTCAAGATGTATTATGATAGAGCTGCATCTGAAAGTGTCCACCTTAAGACCCTGGTCATTGCCACCGAAATGAAGAGCGAAACTCTCACCTCATACGAGTATCCTTTAAGACCCTCTGAAACATTCGAGCAGGTAAAAGTAACTACTCATCTGATGAAAGGGCAGAGGGAGCAAGTTCTAAAAGTACTAGAAACACATGCAGACGTGCTAACGGACAAACCGGGGCGCACTAACCTACTGGAATTTGACATGAAAATTTTAGACCTAACACCGATCTGCATGAAAACATATCCTATCCCTTTCGCAAAAGCACAAGCCTTGAAGAAGGAAATAGAATACTTGTTGAAGGAAAACATAATTGCTAAATCCATATCGCCGTACAGCGCTAGGGTCGTTTTACAGAGAAAGGCGACTGGTGAGCATCGTCTCTGTATTGATTACTGTCACGAGACAACAAGGTGCTTACACGCACACATTTGTCTCTGACAGCAGCGACACTATCGCAGTTACCACTCATTTCACGCATTCAGCAACAACAACAACGACAACGTAGTCTAGCGGACACGTTTCCACACTGTATATAGCAATAAATAAGTGAACTCAAAGACTGTGTCAAACTCCACATAATATAATAACAACAAGTACATGCCATATTTATGAGGTTCTCAAAAAGCACAAGCAATTACCAATCTATCTCGACAACCTACCAGTATTCGAATGATACTAATATCACTTCTGGGACTACGACAACTTCCAAGATCATATATAACATTGATCCTAGCAACAACTAAAACCACACAACAAACACCAGCTCCTCTACAAAAGAGCAACAGCGGGACACGTCCGTTCCTTACTACAACGTCTGTCAACTCGCTTTGGACAACCTTGTAACCTTTTCACCTTCCATACCTCAGACTAACTCTAGCCAATAATAAACTACTACTTTAGTGACAGTCATAACAATCAAAGTTCAGTTCCTCATACAAACATCACATGCAACTCAAACGTTTAACTCGACTTATATTATAATCACGTTTGACACAACAAGTACCTAAAAAACCTTGCTCACCCAGGAGCATACAACCAAAGCAACTTCTCAAAATTGCATCTTGACATTTAACCCCCCCCCCCCCCCCCTTTCAAGAGAGAAACGCAGTTTTTCACTCGGTGGGTAATGGACATCAGATTTTCAGGCAAACTCAAAACATTACCATTGCAGCCGCACACAAAAAAAACCAATGTTCTAGTTGAAAAATTACAATACTGATCTCAATAATCAAAACAAATACTTTAGGACATGATGGCACTATTGGACACCTCCGCCAAGCAACTCCCACAGCCTATGTAGTGCGTGACTCACAACGCACAGCCAACACAACACCGTTCAGACCGATTGTTCATTACACAGAACCAAAGCTGAACAGACTAGTCATAATACCGGGACAACGACAGTTCACACAGAACTGACATTGACTAGTTTCATTATTATATCTACTTCCCAGAGCGATAGTTCATTACCCAGAACCGCGATCCTTGCATAGACTAAAATACCTGGCGCTATCACAGGGCGCGTTACTCTAGCGCCTCAACCACCTCTGGGCCCAAAACAACAGAGTAGGAATTTCCTCACTCTTCTTCTACTAATATATGACTCGGCATTGTCCCTCGAGTCTATCAAATGTATAGGCATCGTTGTGATCTCAAATCACAACAACAACAAGCGGCACCCAGAGTACGAGAATGTGGATCCCATCACATTCCCAGACTGTGTCCTTGGCGAGGTCCAATAACCAACTTTTTACAAATTTGTCTAAGGCAAAAGCCATATCAGCCTTTAACTAATGCCAGTTTGATCGCACGCTAACCATGCTAGTTTACAACATGTGATCTCTAAAAAAACCCATTAAAATTGGAAATGATGCTCTAAGGAAATATTAGCAAAAAAGCGTCACAATATTTTTGTGGTGGGTTTAATGTTAATACAGTTTGTTGTTAAGAAATCTTAGTGTACTGAATGAGGTCAGCTGTGAAGGTCCCTGAATATAATAAATATTAGAGTAAATTTTAAGGGCACCTTTCTACTACCACCACTATGATCTCATTCAGACTTATTCTGGATAGACTGTAAGATGACTACGTTTGGTGTCTAGGGTTATGAAATGTTAGTGTAAGGTTGCATTAACCAACTAAACATATAAACAATTACACAATTATGTAATTATCTAATACAACACAACAGTACCACGACAATCACATACGAACTACACTTTAAAAGACTATCTTTAGTAAGTCAGTGGTTGAAAGTTTGGTAAAGTTAATGTTTTTTCAATGTATTGTCCTGAATCTAATTTATTTGGAATCAGGACTGACAATCAAAAGTGAAATCATAGAAATTAATTACATCAATCAATTTACATAATGGATCTTCTGACCATAATGCACATATTATTATTATATAAGGGTGTATTTGTATTGTCTAACTGAGGTGACTTCTAGTATACACTGGTTGATTGTTTATTATCATCATCTCTGCATGTTGTTTGTAAGTTTCTGTGGACACTGATGGAATGTTTATATCACTATTCCCAGTCTCTTATTTTTAATATAATGTTAGTTGAGCGATCAGGTGCCGAACATGCACCTATCTTTGTAATATGATGTAGGACTCTTCCTGCACTTCGCTGAACGACTCCCTTCAGCTCCCACTTCTTCAAGAATGATGGTGGTTTACAGTTGTCCCCGAAAAAGGCAAGACTGTGGCATGAATATATCGGCCCACTGTAGTCTGGCACCAGTTACTGACAGCAACCACGACCCTCTGAAATCTGACGGATATGCCTCCTTCGTAATCAACAGCCTACAATAATATTCAACAACCAGTACAGGCACATTACAAACAAACATGTAAGATCAGCTCTTTACGACAATCCCTTTCACCAGTTTCTTTTGATGTGACCAGGTATACCAGTATTCCTCTCCCCTAATAGTTACAACGCCTCTGCAATTCCAGCAATAATCTGTTGTCCATACAATAGGATAGGTATTATGCTCCTGATGATAATCATACATAATTTAGTTGGTCTACACCTCTCTGATAGTCTTTCATATGCTGGATCAATCTCTAGACTCTGTTTTGAGTCTGCCATAGACTCACTTACTTACGGTCGTATGTTAGTATCTCACATTCAAATTTTATTTTAAATAAAATGTTAAGAAAATCAATCTTACCACAGATGCAAGGAAATAACACAATTAAACGATGACTAGGCAATAGAATATGGCACATTTTCGATCTGCCCTATGTCCAGGCTTTTCCTATGTTAGAAAATTCTCCGCCTGCTCTCATTGTTCAGATGACAACAGTTTTTGTTTTTTCTATAGTTTAGTTTTTTTTATTTTTAGTCCTACTACCCGTTCAATTCTTTCCTTCCATTGCTGTCTTCTCTTTTTACGTGATTCAATTACGTCCTTTGATATTAAGAGCTAAGGTTGTTTTTTGTGACACGAGTTAGTCCTACATGTATGCTAACTTTTTTCTCGTATTTTGGTGAAAACCCCTAAGGCAAGGCTTCCCCCTGTAGCAGGTAGTTTTGGCTTTAGTTTAAAATCAATGCGAAACTCGAATTAGCCATTTCATCCACCTTTTCCCCTCCACACGTTTCCACAATGCCATTTTTAGGCACATATTTTCTTAGAACTAGAACACAGAGGGTATGTCCAAAACGAATTGTGAAAAGATTGGGTACCGTTTTGTTCGGCTATTCGTTAGCAAATAAAAATCTGAAGGCGTAGGCGATACCAACAGTTCTAGTAGAAAATTCTTTTGTACTTTCTTATCTTTTCCTTTATGCCCGGTATTGTTATATATTAATTTAGATATTGTATTTAGAAATTCACAACAATTTTTAAAACCAGAAGAGTAACAATATATGTCAATTGGATCTGCATTAGCATGTACTGTGGCTGCAATGCTAAATTCAAAAGCCAAAAGATAGAGTAACAAAATCAAACTGTATGTTTCATTGATGTTGTCAAACTAAAGCTACCGCTAAACAATATAGGTTGTCAACTCCTCTAATTTATGCTGTGGATTTAATAATGTCTCTACTTTGATACTTGGCTCATTATCTAAGAGTACGACCACAACATGAAATGGTTGACACAGAAAGATAACACTTTCTATAGGAATTCCCTTTTTAATATGACGCTACACAGTATAGCCACACACGGCTGAAAACAGTATGGAATACATAAAACACTGCCCGAGAAACTTCTCGAATTAATATATCAAACTAATCTCACACATGACAGTATAACAGTACTATACACACTTAGTACTGAACAATCGCTCACTATGGCGAACTGGAAACTGCACAATGGAAAAACCAATTCACTGGCAAATTATAACCGATGGCCTGACAATATTATCACTGGACACTAAACCACTCCAGAATTACAATTATGTCCACAGAACAAACCACCATTGGCCACAATCCATACTCATAGAAAAGGGAACCAAAGATGTCCGTCACTCTCGGACAAAGGCCCAGCGTCAACTGCCTCTTCCGCGCCTTTCTTTTTCCCCTTTCCGGTGTCGCCCGACTAACCGGTTTTCAAAAGTTATCAGCGTTGCCAAAACACGCTGATAATGATGTCACCAGCTTATATTTTCTGCCACCAGAAAAAACGCCATGACATAGGTCTGTCTCACAATTCTTGGTCCAACTACTGACAATAAAGTCATCTCAAAATATGGACAACAACAATGTCATTGATGATAATGTAGAGTACCAATCACAAATCTTACAACTACCAACAGGTTGGGGACATTAACAAACAACCACCAACAGGTTGGGGGCATCAACAAACAACCACCAACAGGTTGGGGACATCAACAAACAACCACCAACAGGTTGGGGACATCAACAAACAACCACCAACAGGTTGAGGACATCAACAAACAACCACCAACAGGTTGGAAACATCAACAAACAACCACCAACAGGTTGAGGACAACAACAATGTCAATGATGATAATGTAGAGTACGAATCACAAAACTAACAACCACCAACAGGTTGGGGACAACAACAAACAACCACCAACAGGTTGGGGACAAAGATGACAGAAAAAGAAGAGCAGAAATAGATGCGTTTATACAAAACCAGAACCTGTTTAACGAACAAACACACGAGATTGAAAAAAATAACATATTTACAATGATAGTAAGATACTGACTGGAGGGTACAACAGTATAAACGTGACTTAAGGAAAGCTTAATACACAACTCAATGTATAACAAACACGACCAACACAGCTAATATACAATTATGCGCAACTAATTATGCAGGGCTACAATCAAATCACCAGGTCAATTACTGATCTATAATCCACAACATAATTAATATAGCAAAACCCTGCAGAAGACGATCCCACGCAAATTCTTTCTTAAAGAAGAAAGATTCGTTGGATTCACCACCCTATCCACCCTTTTAGATAACAAATTAATAACAAAATACAAAAATACTGGAATTCCTTGGCGTAACAAAAACCACATTAAACGAAGATGGGAACCGAAGCTAATCAAGAAACTACCGCATGCCATAGGAAAAAAAACCAACTTAAATAATCTAAGTACTACAAGCTAAAAATATAAGGAACTAAAAGTATTGTAATATTAACAATAATGGGATAAATACAAAAACAACAAAATAAAATAAAGATTAACTAATATAAAATCTGAAAAAGGTTTCTCACACAAATAAATAATGGAGAGAGCGCAATGGAAAAAACAAAAACAGTAATGCAATTTGAAGAAAAAAAAATCAAATAAATTACAATAATTATATATACTATACAACAATGTACATTCCAAGATAGATAAGGCGCTGGTTTTGATCCACATAAACAGGGATGCTTCATGTTGTCGGGTGTCAACATGGTGACATTATTGATAACAACAAAAGCACACGCGAGAAGCGATTCACAAAATACAAGATAGATATAGCGTTCTGCAAGCACGATGACCAAACTTCACTTAGATAACTCTGCAACTAGCTCAAAAAACGTTGACCAAACGAACGTCACTAAGTGAACACATCACTGTAAACCCTCCCAGCCCGGCTCAAAACAGTAGCCAATACAATACAAATATTCACAATTCTTCACTGTCGTCTTCTTCCATTGAAACATTTCTTTTCACTGTCTATTTTTCCATGACATTTTCTTCTTCCTTCACTACACTGCCCAGATCAGCCGCCCCAGTAAGGGAATAGTTGACGTCACTTTGTAGGTTACCAGCAAAATCTAAAACAAGGGTTTAGCACGACAATTCGAGGTTTGCACATGCACAGCACATCACGCCAAAATCATTAAAAGTAGACAAAATGTCACTGGAATAAAGGCCGGTGCCGAACTGTCAGGCGCTGCTCAGTAACAAACACCATGGTAGGGTGTTATCTAGTGACCGGACACAAACACGTTGTAAGAAAACGTCAAAACATCTCTCGGCTACACATCGGCCTGATCAATATATGCAGACGTCAACAGCACTGGAAAAGGGCAGGGGGGCAGGCAAGCACCAAGTCCGTGGGACCTCTTTTCATACAGGTATGAGTATTTGAGCAGCTCAGGAACGCACAGCAACACATCAGTCTAGTCAGCCCATCACCAGACCAGCAAAGGTTGACATCTCACACGTTACCCGGATGCAGCACACAGCTGGAGACGCATGTAGGTCCAGACACCTTCACAGGGTTTGATAGCAATGGCATAGTACTATTGTTAGGTCCCCTCATGACAGTGACTGTCATAAATGGCAGGATACATGTCTTGAAAGCAGACACAGCAGCAAGGCACATCGCCAGTCTGGCAGCACTCACTCAGCGGAATGTAATGATATGTCACGTATTCACACGTGTCCTCGCAGGCAGAAGGGCGGCGCACAGCCAAGGACCTAAGAAGAAGGATACGCCAGCCCACTTGTCCAGCACGTGCAGCAGAGCTTCGTAATGACTAGAACTGAGATTCTTCAACCACGTGACAGAATATCTAACCATCAAAAGCACTGTGTAGAGCCCGACAACACACCATGAATAACAAAAGCAACACCAAATAAAATCTTTGCCGACACGTACAGTCGGGCAGCACGATCGTTAGTCCTGACATGGACTACCACAAGCCTTGAACTACCAAACTTTAGCTACGACAAACTACACATGAAGAAACCAATATTGTCACGAAATGGGTTTAGGACTTGAGACTGTCTACATACAGTGACAAGACAATAGTAAGAAGGAAGACTGAAATGATAGATTCAGATAGAAATATAGTGCAAAATGTGAAAGTTGAGACCATTGGCTCCGAGGTTGAGAACCGAGGTTGATTCTTTCCTCGCCACTTCGGACGTTTAAATTGCTATGGCCTCGAACCACCTCTAACTACCCTATGGGGATAAGGTTCACTTAAGATTCACAAACACCAAGGTACAGACAACATATAGCTACTGTACTAAAGGAAATGACTGATGCCAGCTACAATTTATACAAGTTTATTATACACCTATAAACAACAAACATATGCATGTCCCATACATCAAGTGCGAGGATGCACTCCTGAAAAACAAAAATCAAGCACAGTTAAAAAAAATGCATCCACCCCAACCCTTCTCCCACAATTGCAACCTGTATGGAGAAAGAAGGTAAGGTTAACTGAACTGAACTACACTTGATGTCGCCTACACTCCAAACTAGCTGTTCTAAATTCTAACTCTAACTCTAAGTCCACTGATAGCTGGAACGACGGCGAAGTGACTACACAATCTCTGCACAGACTTCGGTTCTACACAGCCTATCCTGGAATCTCCTGAACACAACTAACTGCACCTCTAAACTTCAGCAGCTGTCCTCTGCTATGATTCACCAAAACTAACAGTTCTGCCTATCTGTGCTGACTTCAGTAGAGAGAATGTTTACCCTATCTCTCTCCACTAACTCTGGACTTGATGACTGAGGGTTAACAAAACCCCACTGGATTCTGGACTGGAACTGTAGCGGACTTCTACCACTCGGAAATTACCTGCCCGAGTACCTATAACTGGGCTGTCGGCTTTATTATGGCCGTGAAGAAACGAACACAAAATTACCACACCGCTGGCAGCCTGCCAAATCTGCGTGTGTAACGAGCGTCAGAGCTCAGGATTTATCCACAAAAATCCTATTCGCTGGAAAATGTCTTCCCCTGGTTGGGAAAACGTATTTTCTTCCTCTCCGTCCACTACTGGCAACTAACGTAAAACCCTTGCGGTTCTGCGAATGCCCCAACTTTGCCGTGGGAGAAATTTTGTGGTCTCAAAATTCCGCTCTCATTCCCACAAAAAGCCGGCACCTGCTGTTTAGACAAAAGCAAAAACAACAGCTAAACAAAACGTTAATACTCTATTACAAATAACAATTAACTTCCTGACAAACCCTTAAGTCTTTAACACTTAAGTCTCCCCCGTCTATAATCAATACAGCTCCCCTACTCTCTCCCGTTATGCACCACCATACAAAATCATGCAAACAAAGTCCGCTCCCCCCACTGAGCTCCCTTCTCTACCTGAGCCCACAAGGTAAACATTGGCTAACCCAGATCGCCTGTTCTGCCTGACTAACTCCGAGCAACAACCATATTTTCAATGGCCCGTCTGGGCAGACGTACTGTGGCCTACTTCTTACGCTGACACTAATGCCGTAATGTTTAACACAACTAAAACTAGCCTTCTCAAGGAATTCCTAAAATTCCCGTCAATAATAGTAATCACATTCAAAATGAAATACAAAATAATTCCCTTAACATAAATAAATGTCCTCTCCATCTTCTGAATACACAGAATAACAAAGCACAATCAATAACCTATAACCCTGTTTACGCTAGCATCTACATGCCGTCAAAAGTTATACATAACCCCTGGTTATCAAATTGAAAACCCCGTAGTTCAACCACGTGTTTGTAATTTTATGACCACGTGCTTATCTCCCCCTCGTCCCTCTGAACGTCGTATCAATAACAATTCCGTAACCAACGCGCCCACGCGCTTCCAAATTATGCCTCTTTCACTCCCGTCCACAGATATATGCGTAACTATATAAATAGCGAGCATCAATACTCTCACTAAAATCACAAATAAAAATACACATTACGCGCTCCCGACTATTCTGTAGATAAATAAAATTCGCAGATGCGAGTTTCTCTCCCGACCGACTTTGCAATAATACAAAGCGGTGATATCTCAACTTTTAAACCATGCCGCTATTCTTTCAACAAGGAATGAAATGGACCTATAAATTTTCAAGTCTATCACTAAGATCGTATTGATGGCTCTGGAGTTAAGAATTAAATTAAACTAAAACTTCCCAAGAAACTTAAATGATCGGCTAGGACTAGAAAAATTAAATAAAGTCCTCACGCAAAAATGATGCTTACCAAATCTCGAATGTCCTACTGAAGGCAATCGACTTGACTGGCAACCGGCTTTGTGTCTAATTCCCTACACCCCCATTCTAAACACATAAAGAAGAACCATAAAGCAGATGAGATCAAACTCCCTCGTGATCTCATCTTGAAAAAAAACGTAAATAATAGAAGGAGAAGAAACATGGAGAAGGATTTTTCTGTAATCCCTCCAAAAATAGTGAACTAAATGCAAGGAGAAAAAGACATGGGCCATTTGAAAGACAGAATCTCAGTACTTTCGTCACAAATATGATAATGAAAACCTGCACACAACTGTCTGAACACATCAACACTACAACTAAATCTTCTGTACCGTTATAGGACGACTCAAATCAACCTTACTGACAACACTGTAGCAGTAGAACAACGATGGACTTAAACACCGATATTACAGCAATCTGAAAACAAACTACCAAACTGGAAACAGTAGGGTGCCAAAATAAATGTGAACACATAATTAGGCACTCAAAACTTGGCTTAAACGTTCAAACTCGTTCTCTTGACTGGGCACAACTCACCACAATCTGAGCACGAAAACGTGACCCTTAAGCATGACTCGTTAAAACAGAAACATGGCGAAATCACTTGTAGCAAAGTTAGATTTTGCAGGGGAGGTTATGATGGTATCCTAAAAGAATGAAATCCGTGTATGTATTTACCGTGTGAGGTCAAGCACATGTAGGCCCCTGACTCTATAAATGATGATGATGAATTATGTGCAGGGAACCTAACGCTACCTCCCTAGATCTCACACGGTCACTATGTTGGCGCTAGTGTCTGGTGTATGATGTACCTAGTGTCTAGGGGAGAAATGAAATGATGGTACACAACACAAAAACACTTTAAGTTACTATGAGGAAGTGAATAAAACCTGTGGTTAAGTTTTTCTTTAAATTAATTTTTTTTTGTACAATTTATTTTGCCTGTCCAGTCAAATCGTTTGGACAGGTCTTTGAAAATGAGGACAAGATAGTTTACATAAAAAATTAACTAAAATTGTGTGGACAATCTGCCCAAATAACTACAATGTTATTATATGTATTTCCTATTTGAATGTTCACAGCTTAAATTTATTCTTCTAAGAGAGAGAGTCACTGTGTATGAGGGGCTGTAATGTCATCATACCCAACAAAAGTCCTGAGTATGACTTGAATTACCAAGGTTTATTTAAACCGAAACTGTCAGATGTACCCAGGTCCTTAACATATCACCTGGGGTTTCCCGTTGAAAGATAAGATATTGTGTAGTTGCAGAAATATCGATATCACGTCACACACCCAAGCTCCTGTTGTTATCTCTTGACAGCATATGTAAAGTGTAGGAGACTTCTTGGCGTTATCGTCACTCCTCAGGTTTCCTGTCACCAGCTGGCAACAGGAAACGAAACCTCACAAATCAAGAAATATAAACAAATGACGCTGACTTTGCAAAGAAATGGCCTCAGTTTCTTCTGCTCCGTCCAGACTGTGAAATACTCATATAGTTATGTAATTTACTTTTAAATTTATCACAGCTATTCTCAGCGTATCTGAATCAAAAATACAGTTCAACTGGCTTTGAATAGTGAAAGCTTTTTGCTAATATTTAGTAGCACTGGCCAATCGAAAGCTTGCGACTACCAGAATTCAAATGCAGTTTTTGAAAACCAAAAATAATTCCAAACATACTTTGCGTCTGGTAGTCGATTGGCCAGTCCGCTTTAGTTATGCCAATGCAAAACGATGTTAGTTTTTGGTAACAATTTTCCTACCGCTCCCCTCTCCTTCTATACTCTTGTTACCCAAGCTAATTTTAATTTCCTCAATGCCTCTCTTCTAAGCCGGTGTCCCCACTAACG
This sequence comes from Oreohelix idahoensis, assembly GCA_024509875.1. Taxonomy (NCBI): domain Eukaryota; kingdom Metazoa; phylum Mollusca; class Gastropoda; order Stylommatophora; family Oreohelicidae; genus Oreohelix; species Oreohelix idahoensis. Next base: position 29,325 of record JAMPIV010019973.1, on the reverse strand, counting down.
TTAAGAAAAACAAGGCAGGAACAACAGTCTGTCTGGTCGTGCGTTCGTAGACAATTAGTATTTTCTCAACACTTTGGGTAATACTGGGACTATCATATTATTTAAAACACATTCTTGCTCAGTGAATTCTAAGCTATACTACCATATATTTTTTATGTTCAGTTTCATTATGGTTTTAGATTTTCAATTTTGTCACCGGTCATCGTCAAATAAATATTTTACACAAGACGGCCATCTTCCCCTCTCGCTAGCATGTATTTTTCAATTAACTAACTTGTTTTTGTGACGTCAGAAACATTACCGCTAGGAGGCAATAAAATTGTCTGCGTGTTTTGCCTCTCTTGGCTTTGTCGCCACGTGAATATATGCATGGCAGAATGTGTCAGGCGAAGCGGGGTTGCGCATGGCGGGTTAAGAATAGGCGTTAATAATTTGTATTGTATCGTGTAATACTACCAAAAATGTAAGGATTACTACTTATTACCAGCGTTAAAATTGACAGAATACGTTAATTCAGATAGTTATTTTGCGGCACACTTTCTCAAAATCGTTAATTATAAGTCTTGGCTGCAAAGTGTATGCAGCAGATCTGGTAAAATGTTGGTAGTGCGTTTTCGAAACCGAAACTAAAACGCGTGTTAGATTTTTACCGTGGAATCGTTCTATAGGCTTTAGCACTGCACAAAAGGCAGCGTTGCTGGCGTGTGAGAGCATCACCGTCAGACACAATAGGGCTGTTTTATTTATTATCATTTTATGACTAAAATCTTACTGAAATGAGCGATTATTCTCGCAGATTTTACTACATCACTGACCAACACAAAATTCCCCTGTCCAGAAAAGAAGCGACTGCAACTAAGCTTAAATAAATACCTGACATTGACCCTGTTAACACAACTTAAACAATCTACTACATGGTCAGTAAATGACAGAGTGTAACAAAAAAAAACTTCACCTCTGACCTAACTTCAGACGAGTAGCTTACCTCGTTTTGCATGCCTGGTGACGACTCAAAATAATACATACCCATTAACCGAATAATTGACACTGTTCTACAAGACAAAACTGTAAACTATATGGAAACTAACAATAACTAAACACTGGGCGACCTTCAATACCTAAAAGCAGCCTCGGGATAATAAAACTCCATTGACGAGCTCCCACATGTCACGAGACAATAAGGTGCTTAAACGCACATCTTTGTCTCTGACAGCAGCGACACTATTGCTGTTACCACTCATCTCACGCAATCAGCAACAACAACAATGGCAACGTACTCTAGCGGACACGTTTCCACACTGTATATAGCAATAAATATGTGAACTCAAAGACTGTGTCAATCTCTACATAATATAATAACAACTAGTACATGCCATATTTATGAGGTACTCACAAGGCACAAGAAATTACCAATCTATCTCGACAACCTACCAGTGTTCAAATAATACTAATATCACTTCTGGGACTACGACAACTTCCAAGATCATATATAACATCGATCCTAGCAACAACTAAAACCACACAACAAACACCAGCTCTTCTACACAAGACCAACAATGGGACACGTCCGTTCCCTACTACAACACGTCAACTCCCCTTGGACAACCTTGTAACCTTTTCACCTTCCATACTGTGATGAATTTAGGAGACATGCTCGCCTATGCCAGCATTTCCTACCGCCAAGGAAACTAACTAGTTAAATATACAGACGAAACGGTACCTTTTTAGACGGGAGAGAAACGGAGGTAAAATTAAAAGGGAAAAAATATGACTGAACACGTGTTTGAATCTAGAAAGGCAAAAAGACGCAAGTTATAGTTTAAAGAAAACAATTATGCCACTAGTTGACACATTGTAAGGAAATGGACAAAAAAAGACCTTAGCTCTTGTTAGAAACAGTCATATCTTGGACGTTTTACTGTAATTCGGTTGTTTATTTTAATATAGCGGCAAACGCCTTGGGCAAAGGATCGAAAACAAATTTCAAAACTAACCTTGAGAAAAGTAGGTTTTTTTCTTAATAATAAAGTTATGAAAATAAAACCTAGCTAGTTTGATAGCCCATCTTACGCTGACAAATAATATACTTTTAATTATACAGACGGACAGATAACAAGGAAGATATTGACGAAAGACCGTATTGTTCCTATCAGACAAGCGAACAGGGTTTTGTGCATACTTTCACTAAAGTCTCAATTTTGCGTCCTTGAGACAAGGAAATGCAGATTTCAAACTGTAATAAATTAGCGGGGCAAAGTAGGAGAATTGTAGCTAAAAATAACTTAGGAGGCAGGTTTGTGCCGATTTTACGTGTGATTGGTCCAAGAAACAAGTGTATTTTTGTGGAAAATCAAGTAGAGACAGACGGACCAACAGACAAAATACACACTTGACTGAGAGTTGACTGAAATTTGACTTTTGGTTTGAAGATTTGAAAAATGTTAGGGGGAAAGTCCGTGATTGGACAAATGTATTCATATTGTTAGAGACAGACGCGCACTTTTGCCATTCGACATAGTCTGTCCTATAACACAGTCATTAACTGCTAGTGGTGATTTCAAAGGAAGAATACATATATTCAGTGGAACGCCCTACCATAGCCAGCAGCTCAGCTGAGTTTTGCTAGTATTAACTGTGTTCTCTATTCTGAATTCTGGTAAGAATGAAAGCAATTATCTTGTTTATTTTAATATTTTGAGTGATTGATACTGCCATATCATGAAAAATGATTACGACAAGTAAGTGCTTGTTCTAGGTCCCCAGCCCCAGTCCAGGGCCTAGAGACAAACAAAAAATACATGGACACCTAACTAAGACTATGGAAGGCGGATCTATTATTGAGATCAGTGGGAACATATCACCTATCTTATTGAATAAAAGAGGAAACTATTGAACATATCTCAGATGCAAGGTAGTCTTGGGGAACTGGTATTATGTGAAAACAACTGGGTAAGATGGGCTATGTTGGTAAGAGAGATCTGACCCGATCTGTGTAAAGTTGTTGTGTAGTGTTGTGTGTACGAGTGGCTCAGTAAGTAGAGTATTGACACATGGCACACAACTTTTGTTTCAGAATTGTGAGTTTCTGTTTCGGCACCAAGGTGGTGCCAAAGGCTTATGTAAGAGTACACAAGCAGATGTGTGTACAGCCTAACATTTGTGTCGGTGCAGCCTAACGTTTGTGTCAGTGCAGCCTAATATTGTACTCCAGCCACGGAGAGGAGTGGGCCACCAGAATCCAGTATCAGATCGTCACAGGCGAGATAAGTGGACTTCTGGCCTGCTGAGAATTCACCACCATTTTACCACCAATTAAAGACATAACTATTGAGAAATAAAACATTTACCTCATTCCATAAGTCAATGGACAATGATTTTGATAGTCACAGATTGGGCGTGATGACGCTACCCCAACAAACCATCGAGTACTAGTTCTCCCAAAGACAGTATAGAAAAGAGTAATATTAACCATTCTTAAAATATACCTATGTACACAAATTACATTTTATTATGCATCATATTTATGCATTTCATTGATAAATCCATACCATTTCATATGTTCTGAGAAAACTAAAACGTTGGTTCAGAACTAATAAATTTAAAAGATTTCTAAAATTTAACTAAAACAACCAGAGTTAGTTCAGTGTGTTATAGAGTTTATTAATATTATTAGACTTATTAATTACATGTGTGTGTCTGTATATTATATTAATACACAGTACATTTCAGTACCCTAGACTTTTAACGTAGTTAACATTCATGACCGTAGCATCGGTCTGTTTGAGGTCGTAGTGGTAGTAAGAAGGGCCTTCTGTAATTCACAGAAACTTTTATCTCAGGAGCCTTCACAACTGACCTCATACAGTACACTAGGAAATATAACAACCATACAATACCATCAAAACCACTACAATATTGGGGTCTTGTCCGGGGATTAAAGTTATCAAAGATAGTAGGATATTCTAGTGTGGGAATTAAACTCGTGGGGACAGAGTTGTATAAATTTAAAAAGTGTCCCTTAAAATAAAAAGTGGTGAATCTTCACAGCCAGTGGTAATTAGTTGATTAATTAATTAACATATTACCTTAGTCAGTATATACTTAGAATTACATTGGTCATTATATACTTAACATTACCTTAGTCATTGTTAATTGTGTGTTAAAGTATGGCTGACCTAGCAAAATTCAGATCGGCTGCTGTGCTGACGGCGAGGGAGACGAACATGGAGGGTCAGGTGTTAATACAGTATGTAACTGCAGAATGTGACAAGTATATTGAAAGGGAAGATAGGAGGTTAGCTGAAGAGAAGAGGTTACAAATTGAGGCTGATAAAGAACTTAAGAGGTTGCAGATTGAGGCTGACAAAGAGGCAAAAGCATTAGCGGCAGAAGAAAAATGACAGCAAAGGGAGGCAGAAGAAAAAAAAGGCCGAAATGGAGGCAGAAGAAAAGAGGTTGACTGCCGAAAGGGAGGCAGAAGAAAATAAGGCCGAAATGGAGGCAGAAGAAAAGAGGTTGACTGCCGAAAGGGAGGCAGAAGAAAAAAGGCCGAAAGGGAGGCAGAAGAAAAATAGGCCGAAAGGGAAGCAGAAGATAGAAGATTGCAAAGATAGCACGAATTACGACAAAGGGAGCTGGAATTGCAAGGCCATGCTCCTGAAAATGGTGCCAGCCCTTTTGCCTCAGATGCTACGCCTAGTCAGGGAGCCTCAACCTCAGCTATGGGTTTTCATTTAGACCATTTTGTTGAGAAAGACGATGACATCGAGGGGTACCTCAGTAGATTTGAATTATTAGCTACTACATATGGGTTAGAGAGAGAGAGGTGGAGTCTTAAGTTATCCCAGGGACTGAGAGGTACTTCTTATGAAGTCTTTGCTAAGATGCATAGAGATGACCAAGACAATTATGACATGCTAAAGCAGGCTTTGTTATTGAGATATGAAAAGAATGGTGAATTTTATCGTAAGAAGTTTAGAAATGCCAAACTTTTGTCTGGGGAGACATACCACCAATTCTCTGCCAGACTGGAAACCTATTTGGAGAAATAGACTGCTCTGGGGAAGACCCAAGATCTTAAAGAGATGATCATGATAGAGCAATTAAGAGAGTCCATGGCTCCAGACTTGAGAAAATTTCTCATGGAACAAGGTGCAGAGAGGTTGGGGAAGGTTTTAAATGTCGCTGAGAGGTATCAGGCAGCCCAGGCAGAGGTAAGTGGCACTAAAAAGAAGCACATAGACAATTTTAAAGCTCCACAGCAATTTAGTAAATTTGATACCAGAGAACAAGGTAATAAAGGTAGGACCAACTTTGATAGGCCAAGAAATGACTATCGTGACAGAAACTCACAGTTCAATGACCAAAAATATAATGAAAGAAAACCGTTTAACCAAGGAAAGAGATGGTGCAAATGGTGTAAGAAAGACAACCATAACACCGAATTTTGTAAAAGGAAACCTTCAAACATTGCTGCAATGAAGTCGGGGACTCAATGATTAAAGGTTAATCCTAATGGACAGCAGGAACCTTATCACCCCCCAGTTTGTGAGGATGTTATTTGTAATGGGGTCACCACAAGGTGCCTATATGATACAGGTTTGGATTATGATTCAGTTGTGAAGTCTAGCCTAGTGGACCCAAGCCAGTATACCACAGAAACAGTGGAAATACAAGGGGCGACTAAGGACATACCACTCATGACACTTCCCATCGCAAGGATAACGGTGAAAACTCGCTATGTGGAAGGAGAAATCAGAGCAGCAGTGATAGATGAACCAATCTACCCTCTAATATTGGGGTGTAGGTACGTCTTCTTGGGGAATCCCGAGAGACCTGTGATCATGGCGACAGTGCAGACCAGATCACAGAAAAAGGAGGAAGAAGGTGAACCTATAAATGCTCATCCAGAGGAGACGAGGAAGGCGCAGGCTGAGGATAGGACACTCAAGCCATGTTTTAAAAAATTGCCCAAATGCCACACACCTCCAAGCAAGGGAGAGTACTTTATGAAGAACAAATTATTATGCAGGAAGGCCGGAACTGGAACAAATGGTCACAACCAGCTGGTTCTTCCCACTTCATATAGGGATAAAGTGATGGAACTCGGGCATGCGATTCCCTTCAGTGGTCACATGGGGATCAGCGCCACAGGACAGCGTATAGCTTGTCATTACTTCTGGCCAGGGATAACGGAGGATATAAAAAGATATGTCAAATCCTGTCCAGAATGTCAAAGGGTAACTCCAAAGCATTGGACTGCCCCTGCAACTCTAGGGGAAATGCCCATAGTAGGAACACCTTTTGAGAGGGCTGCAGTGGATATTGTGGGACCTCTCACTCGGACCAAGAGGAGGAACAGTTACATCCTTACTCTGGTGGACACTTGTTCTATGTGGGGAGAGGCGGTAGCCCTGCCATCAATTGATTCAAAACATGTAGCAGAGGCACTACTTACAATATTCATAAGATTAGGATTCCCGCATCAAATCTTGACTGATAATGGCTCACAATTCAAGGGGAAACTAACGGAAGAAGTTTTTAAGCTATTTCAAGCCAGACACTTTCATTGTAGTCCGTACCATCCACATTGGAACGGCCAGGTAGAGAGGTTCAATGGGACTATCATCTCTATCCTGAGGAAGCTGGCACACGAAAAACCGGATATGTGGGATCAATTCCTGCCCGCCGCATTGTTTGCGTATCGGGAGGTACCACATAGTTCAACCGGGATGGCTCCCGCAACACTGTTATTTGGGAGGCCAATAAAAGGTCCACTAGAAGCTTTATTATGGACCTGGACAGATGAGAAGGCAGAAGAGACTGTTACCTCATCCTATCAATATGTGAACGAACTGACCACTCGTCTGAAAGCTGGATAGAAACTGGCTAATGATAATTTAAGACAAGCCAGGAAGAAACATGCAGTATATTTTAATAGGAAAGCCAAGGACAGAGAACTAGCTGTGGGAGAGAAGGTGCTTCTTGTAATTCCCGGCAGTCAGAATAAATTACAAATTGGATGGCAAGGTCCATATACGGTTCTAGAGAAGGTGTCTAGAACAAACTATAAAATTGACAAAAAGGGGAAGGAGAAGGTATATCATGTAAACCCTTTAAAGAAGTATCTGGACAGACCACTCCAGGAAAGCACCCCCTTTCTGACCCTGGCTATCGCAACTCAAATGCAAAAGGAACCACTCACCTCACATGAATACCCATTACATCCCTGTGAGACTGCCGCACAGGTAAAAGTCAGTAAGCACCTGACTAAAAATCAGAGGGAGAGAGTTCAACAGGTTCTGGAGGAACATACAGATGTATTAACAGATAAACCAGGACATACAAATTTGCTACAGTATGACATGAAGCTGGTAGACTCAAACCCAATCTGTATGAGAGCCTATTCTATTCCGTTCGCGAAGGAGAAGGCATTGAAAGAAGAAATAGATTACTTATTGTTGAAGGCAAAATACTTTTCGAAGGGATTATAAAGGCTTAAAAATGCTCCGAGTGTATTTTCTAGGATGATGCGCAAATTGTTGGACCCTGTGAATACTCCATGTATCACGAATTTCATGGATGATATTCTCGTCGCCACAGAGACATTTGAAGAACACATTAACTCTCTGAAAATGTTATTTTATAGGCTTAGGGAGGCGAACTTAACTGCTAGACCAACAAAATGTTGTATTGGATGCAAAGAGTTGGAATTCTTGGGACACACTGTATATCAGGGTAACATGACCCCTGACCCCAAGAAGTTGGAAAAACTGCAGAGAGCACCTAGACCACAAACAAAAAAGGACATGCTATCATTCGTGTCGTTATGTGGATTTTACCAAAAATATATCAAAAATTTTAACTCTATATGTGCTCCTCTGACTGATCTGACTCGCAAAGAAATCCAGATAAAATTGTTTGGACTGCGCAATGTGAATTAGCTTTTCAAGAGTTAAAGGAAAAACTCACTAGCAAGCCTATTCTCAAATTGCCTGATTTGACACAGGACTTTGTGGTGAGAACAGATGCAAGTAATGTAGGCCTGGGGGCGACTCTATTGCAAAGGCCATCTTCACCCAATGGGGAACTGAACCCAGTCGCTTATGCAAGCCGCAAATTAAATAAAGCGGAACAAGGATATTCACAAGCGAAAAAGAATGTTTAGCGTTAATCTGGGCAATAAAAAAGTTTCAAATCTATCTGTATGGTAGGACTTTTGTGGTCCAGACGGATCATCAGCCCCTAGTGTTCTTATCTCAGGCCAAGCATGAAAATGCAAGATTGTTAAGATGGTCTTTATTGTTACAACCTTATCAGTTTATTATCGAATATATCCCGGGGTCATTAAATGTCGGTGCAGATTTCCTCAGTCGGTACCCCTGTGATCAAAATTAGAGTAGTTGGCAGGCGTGAGATTAATTTTATCTATGTGTATCACTGGTTTTGGAACTTGCAGTAGCGCATGTTTTCAAGTGGGGAGATGAGTGATGAATTTACCGTGATACAACGTTAAAATATCTCCTATTATAAAGATAACATGTAGGGATAAAAATAATGCTTGAGATATTAGGAGACATGCTCGCCTATGCCAGCATTTCCTACCGGCAAGGAAACTAACTAGTTAAACATACAGACGAAACGGTACCCTTTTAGACGGGAGAGAAACGGAGGTAAAATTAAAAGGGAAAAAATATGACTGAACACGTGTTTGAATCTAGAAAGGCAAAAAGACGCAAGTTGTAGTTTAAAGAAAAAAATTATGCCACTAGTTGACACATTGTAAGGAAATGGACACAAAAAGACCTTAGCTCTTGTTAGAAACAATCATATCTTGGACGTTTTACGGTAATTCGGTTGTTTATTTTAATATAGCGGCAAACGCCTTGGGCAAAGGATCGAAAACAAATTTCAAAACTAACCTTGAGAAAAGTAGGTTTTTTTCTTAATAATAAAGTTATGAAAATAAAACCTAGCTAGTTTGATAGCCCATCTTAAGCTGACAAATAATATACTTTTAATTATACAGACGGACAGATAACAAGGAAGATATTGACGAAAGACCGTATTGTTCCTATCAGACAAGCGAACAGGGTTTTTGTGCATACTTTCACTAAAGTCTCATTTTGCCGTCCTTGAGACAAGGAAATGCAGATTTCAAACTGTAATAAATTAGCGGGGCAAAGTAGGAGAATTGTAGCTAAAAATAACTTAGGAGGCAGGTTTGTGCCGATTTTACGTGTAATTGGTCCAAGAAACAAGTGTATTTTTGTGGTAAATCAAGTAGAGACAGACGGACCAACAGACAATAATACACACTTGACTGAGAGTTGACTGAATTTTGACTTTTGGTTTGAAGATTTGAAAAATGTTAGGGGGAAAGTCCGTGATTGGACAAATGTATTCATATTGTTAGAGACAGACGCGCACTTTTGCCATTCGACATAGTCTGTCCTATAACACAGTCATTAACTGCTAGTGGTGATTTCAAAGGAAGAATACATATATTCAGTGGAACGCCCTACTATAGCCAGCAGCTCAGCTGAGTTTTGCTAGTATTAACTGTGTTCTCCATTCTGAATTCTGGTAAGAATGAAAGCATTTATCTTGTTTATTTTAATATTTTGAGTGATTGATACTGCCATATCATGAAAAATGATTGCGACAAGTAAGTGCTTGTTCTAGGTCCCCAGCCCCAGTCCAGGACCTAGAGACAAACAAAAAATACATGGACACTTAACTAAGACTATGGAAGGCGGATCTATTATTGAGATCAGTGGGAACATATCACCTATCTTATTGAATAAAAGAGGAAACTATTGAACATATCTCAGATGCAAGGTAGTCTTGGGGAACTGGTATTATGTGAAAACAACTGGGTAAGATGTGCTATGTTGGTCAGAGAGATCTGACCCGATCTGTGTAATGTTGTTGTGTAGTGTTGTGTGTACGAGTGGCACAGTAGGTAGAGTATTGACACATGGCACACAACTTTTGTTTCAGAATTGTGAGTTTCTGTTTCGGCACCAAGGTGGTGCCAAAGGCTTATGTAAGAGTAGACAAGCAGATGTGTGTGCAGCCTAACATTTGTGTCGGTGCAGCCTAACATTTGTGTCAGTGCAGCCTAACATTGTACTCCAGCCACGGAGAGGAGTGGGCCAAAAGAATCCAGTATCAGATCGTCACAGGCGAGATAAGTGGACTTCTGGCCTGCTGAGAATTCACCACCATTTTACCACCAATTAAAGACATAACTATTGAGAAATAAAACATTTACCTCATTCCATAAGTTAATGGACAATGATTTTGATAGTCACAGATTGGGCGTGATGACGCCACCCCAACAAACCTTCGAGTACTAGTTCTCCCAAAGACAGTATAGATAAGAGTAATATTAACCATTCTTAAAATATACCTATGTACACAAATTACATTTTATTATGCCACATATTTATGCATTTCATTGATAAATCCATACCATTTCATATGTTCTGACCAAACTAAAACGTTGGTTCAGAACTAATAAATTTAAAAGATTTCTAAAATTTAACTAAAACAACCAGAGTTAGTTCAGTGTGTTATAGAGTTTATTAATATTATTAGACTTATTAATTACATGTGTGTGTCTGTATAATATATTACTACACAGTACATTTCAGTACCCTAGACTTTTAACGTAGCTAACATTCATGACAGTAGCATCGGTCTGTTTGAGGTCGTAGTGGTAGTAAGAAGGGCCTTCTGTAATTCACAGAAACTTTTATCTCAGGAGCCTTCACAACTGACCTCATACAGTACTCTAGGAAACATAACAACCATACAATACCATCAAAACCACTACACATACCTCAGGCTAACTCTAGCCAATAATAAACTACTACTTTAGTCACATGTCATAACAACCAAAGTTCAACTGCTCATGCAAACATCACATGCAACTCACAAACGTTTAACTCAACTTACAGTACACTCACGTTTGACACAACAATGTACCTAATAAACCTTGCTCACCCAGGAGCATACAACCATAGCAATTTCTCAAAATTGCATCTTGGCAATTACAGAAAACTTAATGCGGTTACCAAGTCCCACGCAGATCCATTGCCTGATACGAATCAGCTGTTTGCGAGGTTAAATAAAGCAAAATATTTCTCAAAAAGTGTTGTTGGGCAGACTCAGAGAGGCACGATTGACCGCTCGTCCCACTAAATGTTGTATTGGTTGCTGTCGTGTGGTGAGTCACTGGGTCAACTACTACAGTAGTTTTTGCCAGGAATAGTCTATGAGATATAGATATAAGGTCTCTAGAAATTGGCTCGTTAAGAAAGAATAAAGACCTATTCGAGATAGGGACAAGAAGACAGGAATGCGAATGCTTTCCACTAGACAGTGTTTTCTAATTAATTATGGAAAGAGTTCTGTTTCCCCACGACCTTAGCTTCTGCCCTTAGATCCCGTAAAGAAAAAGCCCCCAACCTCATCTGAGTAGAGAAAGGTTCCTATAGGTGAATATGTAACACCGACAGCACGAGTGATACATTAACAAACTCTTGATAGTGATCAACCGATCGTTGGGTTTATTAATGAAATATCCACACATATAGGGTTAGTAATGGTTAGAACGTGATGATGGTGAAAGACGATTCACACAAAATACACAGATGAGATAATAAAATTACAGTTAATTAAGTAATAGTTAATTAAGAATGAACTGGTGTAAAGTGAAATGATGATGTGATATGATACGTGTTACCAAAATGGTGAGTACTCTACACAGTCCATGTGTCTCTAAATGCTTCTCCTAGATATGAGGATTCACATGTATGCATAAAATGTCCCAAGTTGTTATACGTTATGTCGAATGGGGTATCTCTAAGCTGAGGACGTTCTGATGAATACTGGTGTCGTACTGAGAACGCTGACGAGATATCTATGTATATTCCTTCACTGTTTGAGTATATCTCTGTAGTGTTGATCAACAGTTAATAGCTGTCATATGAACAAAAGGTCTGTTGTCTAATCTTCCGACGGTACTGGTCAGACTGGATATCTTCACGAAATGTTAGTGATATGTAGACTCATAATCTTGCGTATGTAGTCGTGATTCATATACTTTCGAGTCTGCTTCATAAAATGCGCTTAAGAGTGTGTTGCACGTGGTATAAATATGCGATTCCTCTTTTGAGCTCTTTTGCTTGACTTCAGATAATAATGATCTTTCGAGTGATTTGAATTTATGATGACTCTGTATTGAACTTGTGATAACGATGTATTGAACTTGTGATAACTCTGTATTGAACTTGTGAGCAAGCAGTATATGGTGACGAAAAATGCTGCGTCCACCTTATGACTTGTGGGTGAGACAATATTCCTTTTTAATTGAGGAATGAAAGATGTCCTATGGCGAATTCTGCTAGCCAAATGTCCGTTTTTTTGATAACTTATTTCTGGTTAGACGTCAGACACGTTGCGTGTAGACTCAGACTTCTGATGAACTGAAGACACACAAAAGTCTTCGTAAGTTTTCACATTTAACATCACTGGTTGACTTTCATTTAAACTACTGCTCATTATTCATCTCTCTCTCTCTGAGTTCAATTCTAATGATGTTAAATATCTTGTGCATGAGAGTGTGTGCGCATGGGAGACTGTGGTGATGATAAAGGTGAAATATGAACTATCAATTACCTCCTATCATCCTATCATCTTCTAGGAAAATCTTCTGATTTTATTAATCAGTTATGCCAAGAATTATTTGAAACTTTATCTTTCGCACATTTTAGCTGTGAGGTTAAAATAAACAAAAATAAGAAAATGTATTAATAAGTATAAGATCTACTAACCTTCTTTTCCCTTTGCAAAATCCTTTAAGAACATAATTAATCACAGAACTGAATTATCATCCACTCTGAATAAACACGTGTTTTAGGCTATGCGTTTTTGGCAAAAAACTGGACTCCTTCCTAGAACAAGCTACGCAGTAGATTATATTTCTGCCAGTCCAATATGGGTTTCTTGTACAGCTCATACCAACCAATCATTAATGGCCCCTCTGGTCACTCATTCACAGGATCGCTCTTTTCCCCTGTCAGTCCAAACGTGGATGTAGTTTGACATCTGATTGCTTATTGTTCACCTGGCTAAGGTGGGCGTCCTATGTGGTAAATCAACGCTTGTCTGAACCGCGGCCGACCCAAGATAACACCATTACAGCATGAGACGTTTTCCCCTGGCCAGTCTGGGCGTCCAATGTGGTGTCACAGAAATTACAGCATGCCCAGATGTGTTTTTACCAGATTTATCACGATGCAATGTGGGCTTCAAACGATAATGTCAGGCATGTAGACTTAATCAAAGGACTTTATTTCCCCCGATGAAAGAACAAATGTGGTTCTCTACATACCGGTCGCGAGTAATCACAACGATGAAATAGCAAATGTGGATCGCAAATATGAGATGAAAGAGCAAATGTCGGAGAAAATACAATACGAAAGATGTAGGGAAAGATAGAGCAATAAGGCCTTTGCGCTCGTTTATCACAGTTGCCAGGAATTGGAATTCTTGTGTCATACAGTTTATCATGGACAAATGACACCTGACCCCAAGAATTTTGAAAAGTTACAAAAAGCACCAAGACCTCGAACAAAGAAGGATGTGAGATCCTTTGTTTCTTTGTGTGGGTTTTACCAAAAGTATGTCCGTGATTTTAACACTTTGAATTCTCCACTGAAAGGCAAACCAGACAGAGTTGAGTGGACAGCATATTGTGAAAAAGCATATGCTGAACTTAAACAGAAACTCACAAGTAGGCCTATTCTGAGACTGCCAGACATCAATCAAGAATTTGCGGTTAGGACAATAACAAGCAATATTGGAATAGGTGCAACTTTATTGCAAAGGTCTCATGCACAGCCAGGAGAGCTATTCTCAGTTGCTTTTGCCAGCCGCAAGTTAAATAAGGCTGAGAGGAACTACTCAACTGTTGAGAGAGAACGTTTGGCGTTGGTTCAAAGCAGGCCTCGGCTGCCTGAATAATGGTGCATAGAATAATGGAATAGGACCTCGGTTCTATTTTGTTGGTTTTCAGAACTGGAGGTAATGATTAAACGCGCAGGCGAACTTCTGTCTTGACCGACTGTGTGTGGCGCACCATTTTGGGGCCTTCCCAGTATTTATAAACCAAACAGATTGCTGTGTCCGTTTTTCGATTTTGCTCATTGACTCTCGTTATTTCCTCAGACCTTCGGGTCCTGAGTGTTCCTCTATAAATGCCTTCGGGCAGATGAGGAAGGGGCAATTCCTCGACACCTTTGGGTATATGAGGCTCTGTCCATTTTGGCTGGAATGAAGTCGGAAGGCTGTGGTTTTATAGCGACTGACAGTGTACATGAGGGCAAGTTCGGGCACCATGAGCTAATCACCTGTTTGCTAGACACATTGATTACATGTTTTGCCCAGGAGCCTTGTGCTCTTTGGGTCCCCTCTACACCTCGTTTTACTGGGGTAGAAGAGGTTCCGAATATGAGATGAGATGACTGGGTCATAAACAAGTTCCAAACTTATCTTTATGGCAGACATTTCGTGGTTTAGTGTGACTACCAGCAACTCGTTTTTCTCGCATCAACTCTGCATTGTAACTCAAAAATGGTGAGGGGGTCCCTCCTAATCCAGCCATATTCCTTCTCAATTTAATATATCCCTGGAAGCCAGAATGCGGGGGCAGATTTCCTTAGTAGGCACTCGTCTCACCAGTACCAGGAGACAGAGAAGATTGTAGCGTTATTGGTCCTGGACTGAAAGCTCGATATATATATATATATATATATATATATATATATATATATATATATATATATATATATATATATATATATATATATAAACCGGGAGGAGGGAGGGGGGGGGGGCTATCTGTCACAAGTTCACTCAGACCATTATCTAGGACAATCGATATTTGAAACACCGGCTAGTTTGCGTGCTAAAGGTTCAGTTAAACGGAATAAAGTTAGTTCAAGGCGTGATCTTAGACTGCAAGAGTAAACAAAATGGAAGGAGAGAATCGTAGAATCCAAGATGCGTTTCCCTTAATAGTAGAAACCAACAAGAGGATTTCTTCTGAAAAAGCTAGTATATTTTATAGTACAGAATTGGAGCTTTATTCTGACACCTGTATCATCGTTGTGTGAGCAGTATAAGCGGAGAAAAAAAAGAAATTGAAGTCAGTGAAACTTAATTTATTTGCAGTGTTTCACTGTTTCGGCTGCCTTGGAAAGAGATACAAGGGTTACATATAACAATAGATCCGAATCGTCTGAGTTAAACTAGCTTTAGCTTAAGCAAATCGGTTGGAAATTAACTGAGAAATGCCTATTGGACGTTTTAGAACAAGAACAGTTTGTCTAGGAACGACAGATTCTTGAAGTGTAGGAAGGAACGAGGGATGAAACATAACAGCTGACGAACTGGAACGGACTACGACTTATGAAGCATGGAATGTAAGGAGTTTAAAATGAGAAGGACGAGGAGCTGGTGGAAGAGATGAGGAAAGCAAACCTAGAAATCCTGGCTTAAACGGAAACTAAGAAAAAGGACACGGATTTATGGATCTCGATGGCGACACGCTGCTCTACAGTGGTGTCCCGACGTCTGAAAGAGCTAAAGTGGACGTGGGTTATATTGTGGCAAAATAACCAAAAGGATAGTATCAAGGGATGGAACTTTGTCTCGGAACGCATTATGGTCTTAAAACTACACGAAGGAGAAACCATAGTCAACCGTGTCATTGTGTATGGGCCAAAGGAAGATGAGAGAGCAGAGGTCAAGGAAGAATTCTACGAGCTGCTTCAATGGACAGTGGACGACTGCCTAGATGAAATTATACTGCTTGGAGATTTAAATGCCAGAGTTGGAAATGACAATGCTAGACGGGGTAGGTTATCGGAAGATACGGAGAAGATACTCTTAATGACAATGGAAAGCGACGTCTTAGACTCTAAACTGAGCGAAATCTGATCATTTCAAACATAAATTTCCCCCATAAGCGCATACGTGCATACACTAGATGTGAACCAACAAATAATGAGAAACCAGTGATCGACTATGCCATCGTTAGGAAGAGCTCATTCACGTATGTTCGGGATGCTAGAGTTTGGAGGGAGCCAGATATTAGACGTGATCACGACTTGCTAACAATCAAAAGATCAACTGAAAGAGTTGCTCGACCTAGCAATTGCCTAACATCACGCAAGAAGTTAAGTAAACGAACAGGAGAAATGAGCATTAAAACCTACAGGCTGAGAGAACCAGAAGGTAAAACCAGATATCAGGGACTTATTGCTACAGAAATGGGAAACACAGAAGAACAACCTGATAACCTGGAAACCTTCTGGCTTAAATTCAAGGACATCATAAAAGGCAGCAGAAGCGTGTGGTGAAGTCCTACTTGGAAAGAATAGAACAAGGACACCTTGGTGGACAGAGGAAGTTAAAGAGAAAATACGAGAGAAGAAAATGGCATGGAAACAATACTTAGGAGCTATATACACAGCAGGAAATACTGAGAAATATAGAGAATGTGTGATACTCAGAACTGAGACAAAGAACAAAGTGCTAGCAGCAAAACAGAAGTACTTGGAAGAATTTGGAGAAAAGCTAGAAAAAGATGCTAAAGAAAACCAGAAATTTTTCTATAAGACCCCTAAAGAACATGAAGCAGAAAAAAACAATGCTCTCTTAAATTTATTAAGGACAAGCAAGGCAAATTGCTCACTGCTCCTCATGAAGTAATGGAAAGATGGAAAGAATATTTATCAGAACTCCTGGATGGTGAGCAAGGTCAGGCTACAGAAATGATAACCACTAGCACAGAAGAGGAAACCAAAGTGTGCTGAAGATGACATAAATATGGAAAAACTAATGGCAGCACTGGAGAAAATCAAGATGGGCAAAGCAACAGGGCATGATGGTATAACACCAGAAATGGTTAAGTACATGGGAACAGCTGGCGACCTATTACTTTCAAAGGTCCTACAGGCAGCTTGGTGCAACAAGACCATAACAAAGGACTAGGAGATTACCATCATAACACCGATTTTTAAAAATCGTGACAATCGACAATGTGGATATCACGAGAGGCGAGAAGGCATCAGATTAAGATGGGGAACAGGTCCTGGAGTAGGTCAACCACTTTAAATTCCTCGAACCTGTCACAGACTGGAAGGAAGGCATCAAAGAGACATTTTCAAGCCATAAATCGAGGATTCCTCAGCAAAAAAGAAGTTGACAAGAAGACGAACATGGCTGTATACCGCACCACTGATGTCCCAGTCTTGACGTATGGATGCGAGACATTGGCAATGACTACAACCCACAAAAGCAAGACTCAAACCTCAGAAATGAGGTATCTGAGAAAGGTGATTAAAGTAACAAGAAGAGAAAAGGTCCGCAACGGTGGAATATTTACTAGTCACTGTTCTGCTAACTGAGCTTAAGTTGCTGGCACAAAAGCATGATACAAATTTGGGGAAAATCCGTGGAAATAAAATGAAATTCTCTTGAAGTTCTGCTGCTGTGAGATTACAGGCTCATAGGAAAGGGGAATTCAGAATGGCCAGTCTTGACATATTTGTCTCAAGTATGTCGTGTAAGACTAATGTGAGGTTGTGAAAATGTGAAACAAATTGCCACAGATACACCGCTACAAGAACATCTGAATGCTTCATGCAGGATTCAAGTAAGGTGATCAGCAGCCGTGGTGGCTCTATGCTCCATAAGGTGATCAGCTGCCGTGGTGGCTCTATGCTCCATAAGGTGATCAGCTGCCGTGGTGGCTCTATGCTCCATAAGGTGATCAGCTGCCGTGGTGGCTCTATGCTCCATAAGGTGATCAGCTGTAGTGTTAGCTCTATGCTCCATAAGGTGATCAGCTGCCGTGGTGGCTCTATGCTCCATAAGGTGATCAGCTGCCGTGGTGGCTCTATGCTCCATAAGGTGATCAGCTGCCGTGGTGGCTCTATGCTCCATAAGGTGATCAGCTGCCGTGGTGGCTCTATGCTCCATAAGGTGATCAGCTGTAGTGTTAGCTCTATGCTCCATAAGGAATAAGAACGAAAGTGAAAATGATGATTCTGCAGATGGTGCAACAGTTTCTGGTCACACATTAGCATGATAAATATCTAGGGGACATCTATCGAGATAAGAGCACATTTTTACCATTCTGTTAGTGGCGCAACAGTTTCTGGTCACACATTAGCATGATAAATATCTAGGGGAAATCTATCGAGATAAGAGCAAATTTTTACCATTCTGTTAGTGGCGCAACAGTTTCTGGTCACACATTAGCATGATAAATATCTAGGGGAAATCTATCGAGATAAGAGCAAATTTTTACCATTCTGTTAGTGACGCAACCGTTTCTGGTCACACATTAGCATGATAAATATCTAGGGGAAATCTATCGAGATAAGAGCAAATTTTTACCATTCTGTTAGTGGCGAAACAGTTTCTGGTCACGCATTAGCATGGTAAATATCTAGGGGAAATCTATCGAGATAAGAGGACTGTTTTACCATTCTGTTTTCATGAGCTCAAATGTGACATTAATCTGACATAAAATTCTATTCGCATTATTATTACAATTTCCATTGTCGCTCCCTTGGGAGCACAGAGTCACAGTAGCAGCAGGTCCCCTTATAGGAATCTGACACTAAAGCATGAATGTGCTCCCGCTGTGATAGTTTTTGTAGTACATTATTGTGCATGATAAGGTTACAAAACCCATGTATAAACCTCATATTACTCGTCTCTTACGACATGAACGGAAGAAGTAAACATATTCTTTCTTTGTCTCTTCGGAGATCCCGGTCAACACGGACAATGCAAAATTGTATCAGTTTTATATTCGTCAACATTATCATCACCACGTACTCCGCTTACTAGGATAAATATTCATTTAATTTCACAACCTCCCTCCGCAATGCCAATTTTGACAAGTTTCAATATTATGAGAAAGACAACAATTTTACTGCGGACGTCTCTCTCTGTGCTATACAACAATTCACGAGATACAACATTATAGTAAAGGCCGTAATTTTACTCCCCATTTCCATCTTTATTGATAAGCAACATTTGACAAACTACAACATTATAGTAAAAGCAATAACATTACTCCAGACTTCCCTCCCTAGTGTTATACAAGATTTGACATGTTACGATATTATATAGTAAAGTCGGCCATTTCACTCCAGAACTCCCATACTTAGTGTTATACAGCATTTGAGAAGTAAAAAGATTCGCGGTATCGACACGCTAAAGTCTACCCAGCTGTAAATGGATACCTGACTTTCCTCTTGATTTAGGGAAGGAAAAGGCAGCCAGGAAGGGCACTGGTCACCACCTCTCGATGCATGACCTAGTATACTGATGTCTTTAACACTTCGCTCCCATACGGTAGTATCTGCTATAGGACTACCATTTTACTATCCCACTAGCACACAGAGTACCTTCTACTAATTTTCCTGTCAAGAAAGAACAAGCTGCTACTGAAGCAAATGACTTTATGTATTCAGACATTACCATCCAACTTCCCCAGCGAGGTACTAAACACTGCAAGACTGTTGAGCAGCTTTATGGCAGGTCTAAGGGAAATCAGGCATCAGTGAAAACCCTTTGATGTAAACCGTTGGGATTGCAGGGAGTAGAAATAGCCGAACTAACCGTTGTGTCGGGACTGCGATCTCCAGGGGTAAAGTTTGATGTCAAGGAAATCGGTCGATAGCTTGTTACTTCATTAGATGGTTTGTCCTTCTTTAGGACTGGGACGATATTGGCTTTTCTCCAGTCTGTTGGTAACTTGCCTTCTCTCCAATTCTTGTTAATGAGGTCAAGGATGGTGGAGAGTTCATGATTTGAGAGATTTGTGATCATCTCGTTAGTGAGCCGATCAGGTCCAGCAGCTTTTCCTTTCTTGCATTTTTTACGGTCATCTTGAGTTCTGAAAGAGTAAAGTTATTTTCAAAGACCTCACAGGTAGCTGTTGGTTTTTTCTCCATCATTTTGGTGAGTCATCTGATTGCACTGTCAAGTCTCTTGCGTGGTTGTTTTTGTTTACGTTGGTAAAGTGCTTATTGAAGGCTTCTGCTTTCTGTGCATCCCTTGTTAGCGGTTCAGTGCTTGTAATGATGGGTTCAGGGTTTTTTCGTTCTTTTAATTCCTGAGAGATTTGATATGAGACACCATGCTTTCTTTTTGCTTGTTTGCTCAGACGTTTAACTTTTTTAGTTAGACGGTTATAATTTGCTTTGTTGGCGGGGGTTGGCTGTTTCTCAGCTTGCCGTCTTGCTGTTTTCATCTCGTTTACAGCGGCGTTCAGTTCTGTACTCCAGTAAGGTTTAAACTTTCTCCTACATCCTCGTGGAATGGCTTCTTTTGCAGACTGGAGTAGTGTTGTGGTGATTTTCCTATGTCCAGCGTCATGTCAATGGTCTCGAATCGTTGTCGAAGAAATGCCAGTCTGCCTTTTTGTAGTTCCATAGGGGTGAAGTTAAGCTATTTTTTTTTATTTCCCTGGTGTTTGTGATCTCAAGGAAGATGGATCTGTGGTCACTTTCGATGTCGTCGAGCACTCTAATTGAGCAATGTGGGTTGATATCTGCTGTTACTAGTGTGAGATCTGGTCTGCTTTTTGTTCCACTGGCGCGACGGAGCAATGTCTGTGGGGTGTGAGCATTCTGCAGTAGGATGAGTGTGGTAGTATTAGTGAGTTCTTCTATAGCTATTCCTGTTGGGTTCCTGTCTGTGTAGCCCCACAGAGGTGAATGACCATTCATGTCACTAGCAATGATCATGCCTCTCAAGTCCGTGGTCTGTAAGGGCTTCAGAACAAGGTGTGTTTTTGGCGGGTTGTAATTGTTAATGATGTTCAATGGCTTTCCACCACTCCAGACTATCACTTCCTGTAGATCTGTTTCGTCATTGGACTCAAGAGCGGAAATCTCAGCCTGAGAGTTATTCCGGATAAGTGTCACTAATCCTTGACATTTTATACACCTGCACTGGTACACTTTATAGCCTGTGATATGGAAGGAGGTGTCTTTTGGTAGCACTGCTTCTTGGATAACTGCAACATGGATTTTAAGGTCCAGTAGAAGCTTGGTTAGTTCTGGTTTTTTGTTTCGGATTCCTGATATGTTGAGTTGGATTATACGTAGTGTGTCTGTGTTATGTGTATTACTGGTAGTATACTTTTCACTGCCCTCCCCGGGTACCGAAGAGCCGCGCGGGTCTTGATAACCGAGGCGACACACGAGCTCGTATAGAGTCTGTTGTCTTTGAGGTGTGCACATGATTTCAGGGGGGTGGGGGGGGTGCGGGGGGTGGGGGGGGGGGGGGGGGTGGGGGGGAGGAAAGGGGGGTATGGATGCATTTTTCAGTATCCCCGAAGGGAGGCAGTCCAGTGTATCAGTATCTCAGGATCGTCACGTCCTGCCAGAAGAATAGCATATACATCTAGGTCAGCTAATTCATCATTCGTCAGTCAGCTTTGCCAACCCTTCTGCAGTGATGGTATATCTGACGTTTCCCGCCACCTAGGAGGCTGTCACAGAGGGACAAAGGCGCAATGTCCGTTGGCCTGCATCTCTTCGTCATCCATGGCGATTATTGGACAGGAGACAAAC
The DNA here is from genome assembly GCA_024509875.1 of Oreohelix idahoensis. Taxonomy (NCBI): domain Eukaryota; kingdom Metazoa; phylum Mollusca; class Gastropoda; order Stylommatophora; family Oreohelicidae; genus Oreohelix; species Oreohelix idahoensis. Next base: position 7,651 of record JAMPIV010019973.1, on the reverse strand, counting down.
ATTGAAGAATGAGGCAAGAAAGCATTTAACCCATGAAGTGGGGGTGGATTTAAGCAGACTAGAGCTTGCAACACTCGCCGGTGGGTTCTGCATCTTCACCTACAGGGTTCCACCTACTCCACAGCCCTTTTGTCTGGCCCTCACCAAGGAACTGTCCGGCTTGGGTGACCCTGCCAGGAGTAAAGCTCATGCCGGCATAGTTCCCGGGATCATTGGGGCACTCAAGCTCTCTAACCAACGGCAAGGTAGGCTTAGGTGTCGGGAGCAGAAATGCGGTATCTGAGGAAGGTGGTTGAAGTAACAAGAAGAGGCATGGTCCGCTAATAGACGATAAGTCAATGCCTAAAAACCCAACCTTTGCAGATCCAAGTAGAACAGTCCCAACTGAGATGGTTTGGCCATATCTGCAGAATGGGAGAAGATCGGCTACCATGGCAAGCGTGGGAAACTAAGAGCCAGTGATCCAGACCTCCAGGACGACCCAAAGTCCGCTGGGAGGACAACATTAGACAATCTTTGAAGGACCGAGGACTAGAATGAAATACGCCAGGAGGAAGACAGTCGATAGAACAGTATGACGCTCTCTCTTCCAAACCTCTACACCTCACGGTAGAAGGAGAATGACTAAGTAAGTAAGTATAAATAACTTTTCAAGAAAATGAAACAATAAAAATTTGTTTCTGCTGTTGTAGGCGTGTAGTGGTAGTTTATCGGCCGCCATCCTCAAGAGATGGCCAAACCACTTAATCCTCCATATCTCCATATTCTCGATGCAGGATGCAGTTCCAACAATTCCTCTGAAGTCATCACATCTCACCCGGTCTCTCCTGGCAACACCAATTGCCCTTGTCAAAATATCTCATCTCACAGGATGTGATTTTACTCTCTTGGGCTTGGGTAAGGGATACTGTTTGGCACTGATAGCAAAGAGTTGGTAAGAATATATTAGTTATCGGCTGTCGTTAAGTGTCCATACTGATGTTCAGATATTTGATTAGTGGTAACACTTAGTAAGCCACTGCACTGGTTTTTTCACATCTTATTCCAATTTCTCTGTCACGTTTTCTATTTTTAGCAAGAAAATATTTCTTAGGTATTTGAACTCTGGAACCTGGTTATATCTGATATTGTTGACATGTATGTTAAGTGGACCCGGCGATCTGCTAATCTTCATACTTTCTGTCTTTAATGTGTCGATCTTCAAGTTGTATTTTCTACACGTTGAGTTAAGTGCATTTGCATGTTTTTAGAATCTGTTTGATTAGATGATGCTTTATTGACGACACTGACTTCACAGACTTCAGCTTAAATAAACGTTATAAACTCGGCATCATCATCATTGACACGGCATGTTTTAAATAAAACACTCATGTGTCTAGATAATAAACAAGAGAGTGAGGGAAGGAGTAAACTCTAAATATAGACTCGTACGTCTAAGGGGAGAACACTATAAATGGTACGTGCTTCATCTTTGAACACCTTAAAGTAATAACAAACTCGAGTAATATTCCAATCTCTGTCTAATGTATCCAGAAAACTTTGAACATGAAGTTACAATAATACACAGTCAGCGAAGTGCATAACCGTCATGAAAATCCAAGATGAGTAAATACACAATATCAGCACAAATAAATACGCTGTCGCACTAGACAATTAAAGGCACCCATCACAATATATTCATCCACTTTCGCCATCCCACATCGCCATGCTGTCCCGTGCCTTCCCCTGTCCACCTTTGACCTCCCTTTTTTCTTCTCCACCAATCAAAATAATAAATAATAATAGCCCCTTCAGTCATAACTGACTATGGGAATGCGCCCCTGAGGTGACATCCCTCAGCTGCTTATTTTCCTGTTGCTCCTTTCCACCAATCAGAACGTCTCTTACATTCTCCCCTGACCTGCTGAACACACAGTTTCGTGTCGTCAAGTTTCACAACACTCTATTGGTCAACTCTTATGACAAGACTGACATTCATTACCTGATCCCTGTGGAGCACATACAGTCCACAGCTGTTGACCATGTTGTGACAATCATCATTCTCTTTTGTGCTCCTCGTATAGCATGGGATACTATGGCAGCGGTGGTTCTTGAAGCAATTTGTTTTACGTGATGAAGTTACCATCCTCATTCACGACCTCGTATTAGTCGCTTCAACGACATGTCTGAATGTACAGTGGTTTTATTCTGTCTTTGTCTTTTCAAAGACCCCCGGGAACGTTACGACATGCTCTTTAGATTATTGCTAACAACGTATTTGTAACAAGACATGTGATTATACACAACAGAAATGGAATCCAATAGAATCTGCCTAAACAACTTGATGATCTGGATTTTGCAGATGACTTGGCTCTACTGTCACATAACCATAATCAGATGCAAGAGAAAATAAAAATTCTCGATGAGAGCTCACAACAAATGCGCTTTTTTTTTTTTTTTTTGTTAAAAAAAGTTTTGCCTCGTTTTGGCGAGGCGCGTCCCGTTCAACCTAGTCGGTTATATTAGGGCGCAAGTCCAAACATAAAAGACCCCAAGGTCTGCAAGTATGAATATAATACACTCTGAAAACACACAGGGAAAAGACAAAGATTATGAGAATAAATGCAAGAAATGATAGCAATGTTGAACTTGAAGAAATACCACTAAAAGATGTAGAAACGTACACATATCTTGGCAGGTTGGGGGTTTTAGCATAGTGCTGACACCCCTGTCTATGTAAAAAGAAACAAAGTTACGGAAACGACAACAAATGAACAAACTTTGCTGCGGGATGGACATCCGGAGTCTGAGGCTCGTATAACTGTCAGTGGTGAAAGCCGAAAGGAAGCCAGTGACACAAAAATGGACATCCTGTGTAAAACGTGAAACAAGAATAGGATTTTGGAATGTCAGGACAATGAACGAGACGGGTAAACTAAAAAAGGTCACAGCAGAAATGAGAAAAACGAGAGACAGGCCGGTCGAAAACAACTTGGCGTAGGACTGTGGATGCTGAGATGCAAAGAATGAACCAGAGTTGGGGCACTGTACGAAGGATGGCCACCGGCCGAGCAAAGTGGAATCAATTTGATGTTGCTCTACAAGATGGCACCAGGCACAATGGCCACTGACTACTTTGACGGTCGGCGGCTAATGACATAAGAAGAAGAAGAATATAGACAAAGTTGGAGGGACAGAAATCGGATCCAGCACGAAAATAAGAATCTTCAGCTTAAATGTCAAGTCAGTCCTATTGTATGGCTCTGAGACATGGAGAACAACAAAAACAACAACCAAAAAGCTACAGACTTTTATACACGGGTGCTTGCGTAGAAAAGAAGTACTGAAATGGTATGACCTGGTCACAAATGTGGAATTGATGACAAGAACCAGACAAGTGTCAGTGGAACAAGAGTTGAGAAGAAGACGCTGGCGATGGATAGGACACACATTGAGGAGACCTGTTGATAGCATTACAAGGCAGTCCTTGTTCTGGAATCCGCAAGTAAAGAGAGGCAGAGGTAGACCCAAAAAACCCATGGAGAAGAGAACTGGATACAGAGGTGAAAATGATGAGGATAACATAAAAAGAACTTGAGCGGATGGCACAGGACAGAAAGATGTGTTTGTTGAAGGCCTATGCTCCTCGGGGAGCTAAAGGGTATTGAGTGATGTTATTATACAGGGTAATTGTAAAATCATTTGTTATTTGTAATTTGTTAGTTCTTCCTGTTATCAAATTACTTTATATGAAACAAACGTCACAATACAGCGACTTACCTGTTATTTTATGACATAAATGGATGTGTCACATTAACACAACAGCGCAAGGGGAGATCACGTGACATCGTGGCTGTGTCTTGTAACGTTGAGTTAGTTCATTGGTCATTTTAGAGTTTCTTTTGTTTTGCTTTTTTTTTTTTGTTTTTTTGTTTATGGGAATAAAAAATACAACGTATTTGTCAAATTTCATATGGCTGTTATTACTCCTTGTTTCGACATGTATGTTATGTATATCCAGTAGGTACAAGTGCTGATAATAACATTTTAAAAAGAAGAAATTGTCTTGTCAATCACTTTGTAGAAATAGTAAATTGTATACTGTGATCATTTGATCGACCTTGACATTTTATGGCAGAGGTCAACCTTGGGTCATTGCTCTCAATTGACATCCTTGTTTTGGCTATTCGGCCTCCGTTTTGAACTGAACCCATTTCGTTTAGGGGGCATCTCTAAAATGGCTATTTCCACAGGGTGTTGTAAGAGCCTGTTTTCGCATAATCGATAGGGAGCATCTCGACTTGCTGCGATCAGCATCTCTGTCGTCCCAGAATCCTGTATTTATCTATTCATGTCTCTCTTGTTCACTTCTTTCAAACGTCTTCTGTGGTTGCCTTTTTCGTTATATTAGGGTTGGAGGAGGAGGAGGTTAGGGGAGGGGGGGGGGGGGCGCGGGGGAGAGAAGTCCACGGCACAAGCTTGGGTTCAATATTAAGTTTAATTTAGTTGAGAAACATTGAGCACTTTCATGCAACACATATAGGCTATCTTTTATTATGGCAGTCACATTAATGATTACGAGTTACCTGCCTTGGAGTGCTTGGCGGGTTACATATACAAACTCGGCAAGTATTGATTCCATACACATTGGAGAAAAAGAAAGGAAGTTGGGGTGGGGGGTGGCAGGTCGGGGAGAGTCAGTTCCCACATATACAAGCACGTAAAGACACTGACTTTTAACTAACTTACTGTGTTCGCTACACAACCAGACATTGACATTGTGAACTCTTATCAATGTTCCGTTACCATCGTATTGTTATTTTCCTCATACTTAAACGTTAAGAAACATTTATGCGTTTTATCTAAGGGTCGTAATTTTTTTTACAAGGGGAGTAATACGTACGGAAAAGCTAATCATAACTTTAAAAACATTAAATAGTTATTTTATATAAATTTTGTTTGTAAAACTTTTGTACCAAAGAAAGGCATTAAATTGTAATTCAAATTCCGAAGAAAATCTTTAATTCATTTGATGCTGTTATAGAAATTTGCAGTTATATTTTATATGGGATAAATAAATGCACGCTAGGCTCAATACAAGGCAGTAAATATATATAACACGAGTTTCTTTTGACGTGCATAGGTTATTTAGATAATAATGTTGTATTTTTGACCGGCACAAAGTGCTGCCTAACTAAAGTTAAGACGATGTATTTCTTCTTCTTCTTCTTTTTCCTTTTTCGTTCACCCTCAGATGTCAACTTGAATATGTTCAAAGAAAGCAGTGGTCAGCCTGAGGCTGTTGATATCTAGGTAGATTTTCTCCAGGAATGGTACTGGTGATGGCCATATGCGTTTTCTCTGTTCCTCATATGTTGGGCACCTTTGAAGCTGATGTTCGGCAGCCATTTTATCGGTGCCACAGTCACACTCATCAGTAGTTCCTATCTTTAATTTGTTGAATAGGTGGTATCTGAATCTGTTATGACCAGTGCGAAGTCTGAAGATTACCACTTGTTCACTTCTGCTGAGCTGGTAATACGGATCATTTTTGTGTGTGGCCTGGATGCTCTTCTTCCCACTTGTGCCTGTACCTGCGCTTGATAAAACTCTTGAACTCCTCATAGGTTATATTTGTGTCAAGTTGAGGAAGTTTTCCTCCTTCATTTGCCAATCTGTCAGCCTCTTCATTTCCAGGCATGTTGCAGTCAGAAGGGATCCACTGTAACACGACTCTGTTGTATTGCTGACATAGTCTGTGAAATGTTACTCTTAGGTCACCCAGTTCAGCATTACTTTGACTTTTCAGCGTTGTACGAGGGGCGTTCAGAAAGTAATGCACCACATCGTCTTTCTTAGCTAATAATGAAGATAGAAGCATGCAATTTTGCACACTTCAAATATGCAATGTGCCAATTGTGTGCACTAAATTGCACTGCAACCGGCCAAATAATACGGCTGCCCTAAACCGTTGAAATGGAGCGTGTTAGCAACTTGCGTTATAAACAGCGAATTGTGATAGAATTTCTCGTTGCAGAGAAGGAAACTGTTCTGAACATTCACAAGCGTCTATGTGATGTGTATGGAAGTTTTACAGTCGACAGGAGTACAGTCAGTCGCTGGGTTCAGAGAATCAAAGAATCAGGAAGTGGAGATACGTAGCTGCTTGATGGGCCGCGCTGTGGACGTCCTGCCACAGCCACCAACGCAGAAATGTTGAAATGCGCTGAGGGCATTATTCTTACTGATAGGCGAATCACTACTCAACAATTGGCCTTACAGTTGTCATTCAGCATTGGTAGTGCAAATGCAGTTATAAAAACTCTCGGATTTTCTAAGGTTTGCGCAAGACGGGTTCCTCGAAGTCTCACAAATGACCACCGATTGCAAAGGAAAGCAATTTCTTCTGAATTGTTGGAGCGTTTCAATGCTGATGGAGAGAACTTTTTGGCTAAGATCGTTACAGGTGACGAAACCTGGGCACATCATTTTGAACCTGAGACAAAAAGACAGTCAATGGAGTGGCATCATCCGCAATCACCACGAAGAGAGAAATTCAAGACAATTATTTCAGCTGGAAAGGTCATGATCACTGTCTTTTGGGACATTGAAGGTGTGATTCTTGTGGACGTTATGCCAAGAGGAGAGACAATCAATTCGCAAGCTTACATTAAGACATTGAAAAAACTCAATCAACGTTTTCGCACAGTTCGGCCCCACAAGAATCCAGCAGACCTGCTTCTCCTTCACGACAATGCGCGACCTCACACAAGTCTGGCAACACGGGAAGCAATCACCAAATTGGGCAGGACTGTACTACCCCATCCACCCTATAGACCCGATTTGGCACTATCTGATTTTCATCTATTTGGTCCACTTAAAGATGCACTCCGTGGGACAAGGTTTGAAGATGATGAAGGAGTGATTCATGCAACGAAGAAATGGCTACATGATCAAGACAAAATCTGGTACGGGCTAGGAATGCATGCACTTGTTTCGCGCTGGCATAAAGCCGTACAAGTTGATGGGGATTATGTTGAATAATACCGATGTTTACATGACATATCCATGTATATTGTGTATAAATGCCATGCTTTTTGAATAAACAGCTCATGAGAAAAACGATGTGGTGCATTACTTTCTGAACGCCCCTCGTAATCACTGACAGCGCATCTGAGAAGATAGCTACTGGTCTCTCTGAGCTTTTTTCTGTCATTAGAATTTCAGATGCAGTTTTTTAGGTCTCTGCCTCTGCTCTGAAGTTACTTGAAAATGTCCCTGTTGCGACTGCTATCTTTTTTGTGTGCCATTGCTTAAGCTCAGGAAGACTCCTCCACTCCCATCTTCTGTTGCATTAGTTGCTGATCCATCTGTGTATGCATTGATCCAGGAGTTGCTTGGGTGATGTTTCTCTATATATTTTGTGGTTAGGACTCTCCTTTCTGTTTTATTTTGGCTGTTCTTTCTCTCAATACCAGGAACGTTTTCTATCATTTCAGGGGAGCACTGTTGTTTCCAAATTGGTAGCTTGTGTGCAGTACATATTGGTGTAGCTGTTTATATTGCGTTTATGGGGGTCTGCTCACATCTTTGTTTTGACTATCTCTACAAAGTTGCTTCGCTTCAGTCTTCCCCTTCCAAGTCCATTTATTCTCTGCTGCATTAACAGCCT
>JAMPIV010019972.1:0-22931 GCA_024509875.1 Oreohelix idahoensis | reverse complement strand
CATGTGTGGTGAGGGAAGCACCCCCCCCCCCCCCCCCGGAGGAGGTCGAGAATTGTATTCACTGAATGATAATACAGGGATGGAGGACATTTATATGTTATAAATGTGATAATAAAGGATGGAAGAATTTTATAATTATAATGATGATAATAAAGGATGGAGGAAAATTTTATAATTGGTATAAAACATGATGCTGATACAAATAGGACAGAGACTATTGGTGGATTTGGAATAGGATTTATTGGAAGGTGGGAATGGGTGAGGCGGGGCAGGGAATGACTGAAGATTGGGACGAATGGGGGAGCGGAGAATGGGTGGAGGATGGAGAGGAGAATAAGAGAGGTAACTGGTGGTGGGATGTTATTGGCTGCGTAATTGGAGTGTTAAGGGATTTACCCCCCCCCATAGTCACAAATAAAATATGTCACTGTCTTAATCTATCAACTACACTAATTGATGGACAAGTGCCCAAAATGAGCTTCTCCTACGCTCGTATACGTCACCATTATTAATCGAATGCCTGTATCAAGAAGAAATCGATGGCAGTGGAGAGTACACAAATCTACATTAACATTGTTATAAACACAGCAAATTTCACCAAAGCATGTTACAGCATAAGGTGCTGTCTGACCCAATCGTCAAGGTCAGTCTAATCTGTTAAATCTCAAACATTACATGTATTTGTAACCATTATGTGACAGTCTGGCTAAGGCAATTTAAGTTTGAAAAAACATAGAGTCTAATACAATGTCGGGCATCCATTTAACAAAGTGTGATGGCCAACTAATTACGAATATGGTATCAATGAAACCCACTGGATATCAGTATACATAGACAAGGCTGGTTTACGAGCAAACAGCGCCACGGTTTTTCAGGAGGTTAATATCAGTCACACCACAAATTAAAAAAAGCCTAAGGAAAGACAGTGCAGACACGCTACCGGGTTTATTATAGTGCCCTCAAGCCAGAGAAGAAAAAAACCCCATAGGTTCGATTACCAACAACCTCAATGCTAACCGAAGGGACTTAGTGACGAGAGATAAACTGCTGCCTCCATGGGATAAGCTCGTTCTGTGACTTACTGGTTGTCACCCCCACTCCTACGAACACCACTCACCAAAACCCTCAACATCACACCTTATCCCCACACCTAACACCCCCCCCATACTCCCTGATATCCCTAGTATTCAGGGCATTGAACCTTACAAAGACATTCAGGGAACAGTCGAAGGTAAACGGTGAAGAGGAAGGCAGAGAAAGTCCTGGACTGATAACATCAAGGAATGGGCAGGACACGGTTTTTCCACACTTGTACGCATTGCTGAGGATAGAGAGCAGTGGAGGACCCTGTCTGCTGATGCTTCCACCATGGCACCCCTACGACCCATGACGGGTTACGGGCTGAGATGATGATGATATGATAGTTCGAGAGCAAGTAGTGTTAGTAAAATCATACATTAACTAACACACCTTCAGGCTAACACTGACTCTGTAGGAACAGGGCATGCCCCCCTCTTCTCCTATACTGTATGTTCTTGCTGTAGAACCACACTACTAGAGAACATCATGAAAAGATTGCTCTATCCAGGGCACTTTTCATACAAGGGAAAGGTGAACTAAAAAGTTTGCTCGCCTATGCAGACGACACATCTTTTTGTCCCACCAAACACAAAAGTCTATAAAGTTATATACTATAAAATCAATTCACAGGTCTTTATCGCAAAGGTAGCGGTGGAGTCCAAAGTAAAATGTTCAATCAAATCAAACATAATGTTGGGCGTATAGGCAAATGGAAGAACACAAGCAGGCAGACTGTTTCCCTTTGGACTAACACCACAAACAAACCATCATCATAATCCTATGATATTTTACCTTTCCCTTCTCACCCAAATTGCACAGACACAGGGGGACACATTGGAAAAATCTAACATCAAAAATACGAGGGGGACCTTGCTGCACAGATACAAATACAAAACCACAACGATCTTTGGTGACGAGAAGTTTAATTGTGAATGACATTCATTTTCACGAAGCTACTTTACATCTGCCACAGTTTTCCGAACCCCCCAAAACTGGGACTATTCACGGATATAATCAAACAACAGGTCAGAGCAATTCATTTTTTGGAGCGCCACATTTTACAGCATTTAAACACAAGGCACTAATACAAGAGAAAAGGAAAAAACGGGAGGAAAAACTGTCCCTTCAAGGACCTAGAAACAAAGATCCAGGCACTCCAGAATTAAACACATAAGGCGAGCATTCCATCAAACAAACCCAGAAAACGGGACACACACTAGGCTTCATTATTATCATGGGGACCTCTGACTTTCCAAAAACTGAGGGACCTACTGAAACAATGCCATTCCCCCTTACGTACTTCGGCCCTATTGCCCTTCATTTTAGAGGTACAAGTTAGATTACAAGCCATCCACATGGGATATTGAAAAATTATAATTCACCCAGAAAAAAAACAAATGCAATATAGATATACATTTTAGTTGTTAATAAAAACTCCAAGCTAGCCCCACCATTTAAATATAAGGATGTAAAAAGGTGGACAGGAAAATATGCATATAAAAAATTAACACCGAAACTTCCACTTAACTTGCACCAACCCAAAAAAATCACTGCTTAAGCAAGAGAGGTCACTTTTAGGACTGTAATATAACACGCATGGACACCCACAACAAACGAGAAAGCACATACAGATCACAACCAAAATAACAAAATTGTCAGCTATTGGCAGCGAAAAAGATATCCAAGAAAAACAGAAGGATCAAATTGTGTTTTTAATCTGCGAGTACATATCACAACTACAATGGAAAACTACTGCAGACAGGAGAAAATCAATTGATTTACAACTTCACCAAAAATACGGATATATATACAAAGCAAATCTTTCTTAAACATAGTTCCGGGAGCAGGTAAAATAACACTGTACCACATTGATCTTGTTTATTTTGTTCAGGAATTTCGGAATCTGATTTGGTGTTTTCGGAATCTTGCTCATGGTTTAAATCATCGTATTTTTCCAATTGCTGGTTATTTCTGCACATTTTTCGGTCATTAAAGTTTTATCAATAGGCCCCTGAGGATGGTAAACTCTTCCCTTAAAGAGGCAGACTTTGTTCGTTAATTCTTAAAACGGACCTCTTTCTTTCCCACATCGGCCCTTCCATCCGTTCTCACTGCTATCTCATTCTCTGTCTATCCTATACATTTGTAATGTCCGCTTTCGGCACCTTCTGTGCCTCACCTCCCTTCCCCCAATCTTCCTATCCTCAACATGTTACTACAGCTCGGATTCCTTATTAAACCACATTTATATTCGGCGGGCGGCTGGGAGGTGTGGGTTGACCACAGTTTCTAGAATGTCGTTATGCTGTGTATAATGGTCTAGACCTTGCAATATCTGATCCCTTAATTATGAGTCGTGGGGAAAGTTCCTTTGGACGTTGGTATTGACACGGCTAATCATCTTTAAATTCAGGGAAATCAATAAAAAGGTGCAGTGAAATGTGGCTGTGGTAATTGTGTTTGTATGTATAGCGTTCTCGAAGTGTGTGTATAAATAAAATGTGTATATTTTATCATTTAATGATAATGTTCATTATTTCTTTTCTCCATCTATTGAAATGTGGACTAGAATGATTGTTGTGTAAGCGGTCACACAGCGACCACTTCAATAAACCAACAACTTATCCAATTAAGAAATGTCCTCTTTTTCAGATCCCATTTCATTTCCCCTGTTTGCGATATGCAACTGTATGAACCAAAGACATACTTTCCTGTGGTCCCAGAGGGACATCCTTTCAGAATTTCATTCAACGATTCCAGCACGAATTTTATTTTAGCCAAAAAATCCACCTTCCAACTTTTTTTCCTATTCGTGTCAATGAGTGCTAAGGCTCTTTTAACGATTCCTGCACACGCAAAGACCTTTGAACCAAAGCAGGGCGGAAAGCGAGACTGGAAATGTCACACTCTTTAGCCCTGGGGCTTTCAGGAGGTGAGTCGTGTGCCTCTCGGCCCACGTTCGTCAGACTCTCAATCTCCAGATGCCCTATTGGTTTGACAACTCTCCTCGCGTCTACCTAGGGGCTTTTTTGTTCTCTATTGTTTGAGGAGTGTTTTCCGTTTGTTGTGCTACGTTTTCCATTTTACTATTGTAATATCTGGTGTAACATTTTACAATGTTGTTTTTAATTAAAATGTATATATTTATATATATATATATATATATATATATATATATATATATATATATATATATATATATATATATTGATATAGTTAATATATATATTATAATTAATACTAACTATATTTATATATATATTATATATATTATATGTAAATAAATTAAAATCACCATCTGTTGTTTAAAAAAGTCACAATTATCTTTGACAGTTAAATCCTTATGACGAAATGTATACATTACATTTTACTTTTAATCTTGAAAGTGATTAAATGTGTGCTTTATATGTGTAAAAAAATTGAATGCACGCGTCTTTATAATACCTTGTTATGTTTTAACATATTCTCTGTTTTTAAAATTAAGCAGCGGTTTTCTTTCTTCGAATGCGATGAAGTAGGTTCAAAATTTTATCATGTGTATGTTTTTTATTTTAAAAGTTATCTTTACCATAAATTCTCTGTTGTTAAAATACACTGGGATGAGTTCAGATTGGAAATTGAAAGAAATAAAGATCACCCTTAAAAAATCTATCGAGGAAAAAAAAGTTCCATGTTTTGGGGCAATTTGGATATACTGTTAGCCTTTGTTTAGAAACAATGCATCAGATGGCCATCAAAAAATTTATTACATGTTGGATAATATGAATATGATTGGTTTTATATGGTTATTGCGCATGGTCAACGGGCTGTTTGTGCCCTATACCAGAGCGCTCTTTTAGTTATCGGTGAAAGGAATTCTGATTCCGGGAATAAAATTTTTGTTTGGGAGGGGAGTGTTTTTGTGCACACGTACCTAAAATGACTATTTAAGGTTTCCTCATGGCAGGGCTAAAATATCAGCTGATGTGTGAAGTAACCCATGCAGTCCCATATAAAATATTAAATCAATACACACTCGTTCATGGATAACACACAGCGCTAACCAAAATTCACTTTTGTGGTACTATAAAAAACTTTGTTTCTGTGTGTTCTATTTTTGATTGCATTTTTATTTTGTTTGTGAAATTAGTAGTTTGAGACGGAGTTACAGACTTTTTGAAAACAGCGTCATCATTTAAGGAAATTCATAAAATAAGTATCTTTTATTAATTTAAATATCTAAAAATCGGCCCCATTCGTTTGAGTTTATTAATTATAAAGACATTCTCGAAGGGAAGCTAAAGATTCTATTTCCACACACTTACTTTTTTTTTGGTTTTCATATCTTGTAGAATGTGTGGGGTAGTCAGTTTTTGTGAGTGTGTGGGCATTACAAGAAACAATGCAATTATTGTCAACCAGATTTTGTATATAGCTACATTTAAGATCCCACTTTTAAACGCATTCCTGGTACTCACATTTGGTTGCTGGAAATCTTCAAAATATTTAATAGGTAAGTAAAAAAATATAACTTTTTGTAAATGCTAGCACGCATCTGTTTTTTGCATTTTCATTCATTTATAATGATATTTAGCTACGTATATAAGCGTCAGAAAACATGTAAAGCTATAGATAGATTACTTCCACATAATTTGATCTATCTTTCAAGTCTTGTTAATCTTCTATTTATAATATGAATTTTTTTTTTTAATTGTGTGTGAGATAAGGACTGTTCCATTGGGTGTTCTTTGGTTAGCACAATCCTGTGCACACGACGGGCTTGCCAAATCGAATTCTAAGTAACACGATGTTTGTAATATCTTCTTTTCATTCAAAGTTTACACCATGCAGGTAAGTAAATTTTAGAGAAACCAAATTCTATATCATAATTAATACCGCCATCCTTTTATCAATGGCTAGAGTCAGAGATACATATGATAATTTAGAAATATTTATGAATGGCATGAAAGCTCAGATAGAGTCACTAAAATATTTAGAGTGGTATGGTAAACAAGCTGTTGTTTTCTTATTCGGGGATTATTTCCTTGTTTTGCTGGAGACATCACAGACATGGGTATATTCCTTGAGCTCCAGACAAACCAAACATTTTCATCAAAGACATCCAGAGAGCAAGAGGCATCGCTCATGACAAACTTGCCGTAACCAAGAAGTTTGGGGCCATGTTGATAAGAGATTTACATAGATATTTGAAATATGGGAAAGGGAATATAAAAGGCAAGTGGCACATTACCATAATTTGTTTACACACAAACCAATGTTAGAGACTAAATGAAATTGAAAATGTAGCTCCTCCTTACCGTTCATATTTTGATTATAGGCATTGTTTTGAAACACCACAGACTTCTAGAACAGGTAGCTGATACAATAGACGCAAAGATATTTGAGAATTCGCAAGAGATACATTGCAAACATTATAGTACTTTTTAAGAACTTGAAGAGATTTAAGTAGGAAACTGGGAATATAGGCCAGTAAGAATTAGGAGGCTAAAATTGAATTTTTTCAGGTGTGGTACTTGGAACTTTGTGGAGGATAAGGAGGAAGAGGACAGATAATTTTAAAGTTAGACTTGAAAAATGCACAAGATGCGCTGGTCCAAACTTCAGTTTCAAGATCTGTTGTACTAGGTCTGGTCCAGTTTGCTCACACTTGGACAAACGGGTACTAGCCAAACACAAAATCATACAACAGGCTTATAATAGCAGAAACATTTATAGGGAATCACTGCCACAGATATCTCACACAAAAGTTTTATAAAGTTCTTACAAGAGCAATCATTACACAAACACTGAAAATTACAGACAAACAAGATATAACTAACATAGCTTTTATTGCCCAAGAACAATTCAACTCACTGAAAGAAGCATATGAGAAAGTACACAACAAAATATCACACAGTAAACCAAGTAGTAAAGAATCAATAACAGCATCGATAGAGACTTATTATGTCTTTGTTCAGAAAGCTATTGTTAACACCCAGTAAGACAATTCATAAACAGCACATATTAGAAAAACATTGCGCAGACTGGATCAGAACTCATGATGTATGATTGAGATAATTGTTAGCTCTCATATTTTGGGGACAATTGGGTGTGTTATTTTAAGGTTATAAATGTGGACATGCAATTTAAACTTTCAATAATTAATGTTTGACGCATGAAACCAAAACAAATCTTTGATATCCATTTTCTGCAGGTTTTCAATAATTAATGTTTGACGCATGAAACCAAAACAAAACTTTGATATCCATTTTCTGCAGGTTTTCTACTTTTGATTTCTGTAATTTGTTATGCATGTTGATTGTGACTGTTTTAGTGTAAATTGAATTAGAAACAAACCATAACAAAATGTAAAAAAAAAAAACGTACATTTTACACTATTTCAGACTATTATATCTTCTGTTCTAATTGTGATAAAATGTTTGTTCTTGTTCTAAAATTTACTCTAACATTTCTAGTCTAGCTTTACGCAAAATTAAAGCCGGTATTTATAATAATAAAGTAGCATAAAAGCAATTCAAACATGTTTTGGGGACAATTGGGTGTGTTATTTTAAGGTAATAAATGTGGACTTTCAATTTAAACTTTCAATAATTAATGTTTGACGCATGAAACCAAAACAAAACTTTGATATCCATTTTCTGCAGGTTTTCTACTTTTGATTTCTGTAATTTGTTATGCATGTTGATTGTGACCGTTTTAGTGTAAATTGAATTAGAAACAAACCATAACAAAATGTAAAAAAAAACGTAAATTTTACACTATTTCAGACTATTATATCTTCTGTTCTAATTGTGATAAAATGTTTGTTCTTGTTCTAAAATTTACTCTAACATTTCTAGTCTAGCTTTACGCAAAATTAAAGCTGGTATTTATAATAATAAAGTAGCCTAAAAGCATTAATTAAGCCCTATCAAAAGTAAACATCGCCACATGTTTTTCCCCATTAGGAAGCTGACCACGTGACCTCTGTCAAGTGGGCTATAAATATCGCGGTCGGGGAAAAGGGGGAAATAACTAAAAGATCGCTGGCAAACAGCCGTGATGTGTACCAACAATGTAAATCTATGTATCCAAATTTGGGAGAAAAATCCCCTCAACACCTCTCTTACTGCTTCCAAGTATATCCTTCAACTCCCTTCTTTCTTTTCGTGACTGTGTGCTAGCTCCTCGGCCTACTCAACCATTTCTGGTTGAAACCTGCCATATTTGGGGGAAAAGCTTTGCGCAATACATGCCGACCACCCTCTTTTAATTTGGTCTTTCAATAGTTTCTCTCCTCCCCCGGTACGCCTCTTGCGCTCTAAGGCATCCTTGTTTCCGTAAACCAGCTAGTGCCGGCTTACTCTCGGAACACAGTCCTACCTCTCATTTCACATGTGTGCAAGCACGCGGGCGAGCCTTTCTTTGCACGTCTCTCCACGTATGTCACACTAAGAAGCTTTCAAATTCTAGCAACGAATATGTACATCCTGTTCAAGGAAATTACATGCAAACATTAGTTATTAGCTATCATCCAATGTATAAATTGTTCTCCATTTTATATTTATATAATTTTGTAATGTCGTTTTACCACATGAGTAACAAAAATTTGTACATGTTGGAATGTTAGTATGCACCACACGGTTTTCTTATTTGGTTCTTAGCTACCTTATTAGCTAAATTTTAATTTTGATTGGATTTGATTCGTGTATGTATGTTTACAAAAGATACGGGTGAATGCACGCGAGTCATTATATAAGTTGTATTTTTCTTATATTCCCTGTTTGTAAAATGCAAAGTTTTGTAAATTGAAATGAAAAGCAAATAAAGTTTAAATATTAAAAAAAGCGAAATTATAGGTTCTTGCATAATTATCTGAAATTGTACCGCCCATGCGATTCACCTTTGGGTGGGATATCTCTAGTTTTTCATTGTAGCGTCACATTGTTAAAGTTAATCAGAATCGACCCTCACTGCACTCAGGGCAAACCCACAGGTGCTAAGTCTCCCTCAGCAAATGTCTAAGAGTATTAATGATAATTGTACATGTAGCACGCTGGTTGTACTCGTATGACGGATGCAGGGCCTCTGAGAGGAATTTTGTCAGGGGGTACAAAGTTTCTTTTGGGCCCCTTCCCTTCTCTATTAGTCATTCTGTTTGTATCTACTACGGTTTTATGCCATGAGCTGGTGCATGTAACGTCAAAAAGGGTATGGAAGACGAGAGAGGGGTGGAGTGGAGCGCTCTGTTAATTTTCTGCATTTAAGGCCTCATGCTCTTATACTCCTTCCACGGTAAATAAAATAAAAGAGGATCAGAGATAAGCAAGCAGATTTGATTTGAACATCTTTGTTTGTGCTTCAATACAGATAAGGAGAAAGAATTCACATTGAAACATTCTTTTATATTGCAATGCAGATGTGACCGCGCCGTGGACTGGTTACGGCATCAATTAGTAGATGTGTGTCAGTGCCCTCGTACTCGTTACGGCATCGAGTAGTTCAATGTAACAATGTAGAGTCTTCTTTCTAAAGTAAACTAGGTGACAGATGGCAGGCCTAGTTGTTGTATGTTCAAGTTGTCAATTTACTTTATTGACTCATCTTCCAAGTAAGAACTATCTCTTATGAACTGGCCATCACCGCCAGAGTTGTCGATTCCTGGATGAGTTATGGTTCGTTTCCTTTATTACCCTGGACTCGTTCTTCCCTCCTTGGTGTTGTTAGACAGTGACTACTTCGTATAGCAGTATTTCCTGATATATAGATATAGGTTTATATCTTTTTTCACGCACCCATTCCACATCCATTTATAAATCAAACCAACTGGTGTGGTGGTACTCAAAAATGAAAACAGTTTTATTTACATAATACAAGTTCCACAAGTTTCCAACAGAGTGCATATGACATAAATCTCCATTTCAATCTATACATCCCGTCCCTGATAATATGGACATTTCCAAAGGTAACCAAATTTTCTCTTCCGCAGACTCTTGGTTACCTAACTACATTATTCTGCTAACATTTTATCCTCCTTTTCCACCTATGTGCTCAGGACTCTTCCTCGAGTCTCCCTAAGTCATGGAGAACATATTCTCTCCAGCATTTACTCTGTCAGTCCTAACTCAACTAATTGCATCGTTATCAAATTCTAGTTCATACAAAAAAATTCTACAATGTCAAGTACTTCTGTAATAGCACCTATACTTACTCTGAAATGAGAAAGCGCATGAATCATTTCATTGATGTCATTGCCCTTGCAAATACCCTTGCTCAGTTATCCTTATCAAGGACTATGCCTCATAACTCATTTATATGACTGCCCCTCCTGGCTATCAGCTGATGAAAGTTAACCACTTTACTTATAACTGTGCATCATTTTCAGTATCCCTGCTTATAGAGTGCTCCCTTAATTGCGAGCGTCTTTACCTTCTGGTAATGCTTTGACTGTTTTGCTGAAACAAGTTCCTCTTTTCACATAATGTATGCATAATAAAAGTCAAAAGTCATCTTACCGTAATTATACAGAATCCCAATACTTATCACAGTTCCTACTATCACACATATGAGCTAGCCTTATGCTTTAAACACAGTTCAATCTAGTCTCCGGAATTTCTATAGCTAGTCAGTCTAAAGCTATCTACTTGTTCTGTAGTATATCCCAGACCTAAGGGTCTTTTATATTTGGACATGCGCCCTAATATAACCGACTAGATTGAACGGGACGCGCCTCGCCAAAACGAGGCAAAAGTTTTACATTTAAAAAAAAAATCTACTTGTTCTGTCATGAACTTCTGTCACCCACAGGTTTCACTTCTTGAGCCCGGCAATGCACGTCTTGCCGTCTTGGTTTCATGGCCCGGACTCATTTCTTTTGTCCTTCAAAACATTGTCCCATGATCCGTTCTTGTTTATCAGTCAATCCGATTGGTCTGTCCTCTTCCTACTCACCGACAACCGCTCACGCTTATTTCCACGCAGGCAACTCAGTGAACTGTGCTCCGTGGCTTTTTTAAAACTTTCCCCATTTTTTTCTCGTGCATTTGTTTTTCTTCCCAGCTCACTAAACCTGCAAGGGGCGTTAATGATTTGTTTTCTCCCTTTGAGGGTTTTACCTTAATATTACAGTCCCTTTTCTAACTCTTACTAGAACAATCATAATATGCAAATTTCCTTAACCATAACTGTGTACTCACAGAAACTATTTAAGTCTAAATCAGCCTTGTCTTCAGTAACTCTGAATTAAAGGGTTTTCTCCCTTTGCATCTAAGCATAGGTGTACAATCTTTTATCTCCCATCTTTAAGACAAATAGCCTGTTTCCTAAATTATTCAAATTTCCCAAACCATTTTTCTATACATCTTTGTCCTATCAAAACCAAATCCAAACCTTGTCTACAACCCAACGGTGACACAGATCAGATCATCAGAAGGCATAAGTATTAGTACAACGGATGATGCAGAAGTTAGCAAATAACGCTGTGAAACCCAACGCCCTAATATCTGGCTTTTGGCTAGGATCAAGTGTCTAGACGCAGGGACCAGTAGTGACATTTATGTCATGAGGTCCTTTGTGTAAGAACATAGAAGATCACTACAATGACACAGTTTGTCATTGGGTCTTCGTGTGTTGGGACATGTGGTCTTGACCAGAGCCGGGTTTGGGCTGGGGCCAATGCAACCTCCTGCGAGGAAAAAATATGCGACCTCGTGCGAGGAAATTAAAAAAAAAAAATAATAAGTATTAGTATAACGGATGATGCAGAAGTTAGCAAATAACGCTGTGAAACCCAACGCCCTAATATCTGGCTTTTGGCTAGGATCATGTGTCTAGACACAGGGACCGGTACAGTGACATTCATGTGTCATTAGGTCTCTTGTGTGAGAACACAGAAGATCACTACAGTGACACAGTTTGTCATTGGGTCTTCTTGTGTTGGGACATGTGGTCTTGACCAGGGCCGGGTTTGGGTGGGTACTAATGCGACCTCATGCGAGGAAAAAATATGCGACCTCAAGCGAGAAAAAAAAAATTAGTACAACGGATGATGCAGAAGTTAGCAAATAACGCTGTGAAACCCAACGCCCTAATATCCGGCCTTTGGCTAGGATCATGTGTCTAGACACAGGGACCGGTACAGTGACATTCATGTGTCATTAGGTCCCTTGTGTGAGAACACAGAGGATCACTACAGTGACACAGTTTGTCATTGGGTCTTCTTGTGTTGGGACATGTGGTCTTGACCAGAGCCGGGTTTGGGGTGGGTGCCAATGCGACCTCATGCGAGGAAAAAATATGCGACCTCATGCGAGGGGAAAAAAAAATTAGTACAAAAATGTAGATAAACTTACTATTTATTTAAAAAAAAAAATATTATTTTAAAACGGATGATGCAGAAGTTAGCTTTTTATTGGATAATTTTACACAAGTCAACAGCAGACCACGTAGAAACGTGGGGTGTCCACAGATAAAAAAAAAGAAAAAAGGTTCTAAAGAAACGTTAATGCTGACCCCGGCCGTTCGCCCCAGTTTCTAAATCTATGGAGCGCTGTGACACGTTGAATATTACAGGGACGTGGACAGTCACGACCGCCAAGCATTCAAACAGTGGTCGTTAAATTGTGGCAGTGGAAAATCGTTTTAAGTGTGCTTAATTGTGTATGTGAGTGTGTGTGTATGAGAGCGATGGGTACCCTATTTTCCACTGTGAATATTTTACAAACCGGGACAATCCTATTCTTTAACATTAAGGAGGCTGGTGTAATGGTTACCACACTAAGCTGGCGATCAGGTGTTCAAAGTTCAAGCCCGGGTGAGTGCATTTGAATTAATAAAAGAGGTCAAAAACGGAAGACGACGCCGAAGATCCATTGCTGCTGACCTTCGTGTGCAGAAGGCAGCTGGTGATGATGATGATAATAGACAAGTGGTGCCTCTGACAGTGTTAATTAAAACGCCTCATTATGGGAGATAACAAAGAATTTGAGCACGTTAATATTTCAAGGGAAGTAAAAAACAATTAGTTTGTGAAATAACCAAGGGAAATAAAAATTTAAAGAAATTGTTATACATTTTATATTGTATAGGTTATAATAAATTTTTACTGCATTTATACTGATTAAATACTTTAAAGAAAAAACTAAGCACAGTGCACTGCATATAGAAACAAATAATTATTTTTTGTTCTAATTTAAAAAAACAATTTTAGCTAGTTAAATTTTTTCAGTCAGCGTTACGTATTTGTATTAGAGCTAGTCGTTCAGCAAACAATTTTAATGAATTATTAACATCAGCCGCACATCATTCGGACAAAACAAAGCTTAAAAACTACATTAAAATAACTACATTACTTTATAACTAAAGCTATTGAACGCAGTGACACGTTGAAGATTTATGACCAACGGTTTCCGACACCTTTTTTTAATTATGGGGACCCGGACAGTCACGAACTTGATTTTTAAAGGGTTAAGAATTGAGCACGCAGACTCGTCTAACATTCTGCCTTTCCTTACTCTCTCTCTCTCTCTCTCTCTCTCTCTCTCTCTCTCTGTGTGTGTGTCTCTGTCTCTCTCTCTCTCATCTTGCATTGAAAGTCGTCAATAGCGGTTGTTGAAATAGCGGCAAGTGTGTATGTGAGTGTGTGTTTGAGATCGATTGCATTTTATTTTCCATTGGGAATATTTTACAAACCGGGACAATCCTATTCTTTAACATTTTTTAGGCCAAATTTAATTTTGCTCTATTTCATCTTGAGAAATCGAATAAACAAGCCAAATAATAAACAAACAAACAAAGTAATAATTTACTAAAGATTTCCGTGGAGAGGAGCAATATAATGACTGGTTGTCCACAATGGAAAAAAAAAGAACAAAAAGGACCTTTTATTAAACTACTCCTGTATTCACGGGAGGTCATGTTGACCACATTTCTGGACGCCGTTGAAGTGTCAAGGTCTGCATTGTCCATTAGTCCCTGAGTGTGTTCGTGGGAGGTCTTTGGCGCGGTTTTGGTACTGCACATGCTCTTAAATTCAGGGGCAGAATCGCACAGCATGGCTTGACTTGACTTGACTTTTTTGATTATGAATGTAAATATCACACGATGGTTGTTTTATTGTTATGTTAATGAGAGTAGACTTTTGGTATAAGTGTGTGTCTACGAGTGTATATGACTTTTATCTTTTTATCAATTTGACCTTGTATTTTAATAATGCACATGATGTTTGTAATATTACTATAAAAAAAACCTACCCCCCGCCCCCCACTTCCTCCCGTTATCACTAAAGAATAAAGAGTACGCTCTATATCTCCAATAAGTGGGTGCAAGGTCTTTTTCTTTTTTTCTTTTTCTCTTCCTTCTCTTTTTAATCAACACTACCATTACCAAAAAATGTAAAATGTGTAACCTGGGAGTACCAGAGTGTGTAAATGAGTGTGTGCAAGGTGTGAAAGTAATTTTTAAAAAAAATATATTTTACAGCTGCCAAAAAAAAATGGCTTGACTTGACTTTTTGATTATGAATGTAAATATCACACGATGGTTGTTTTATTGTTATGTTAGTGAGAGTCTGTGTCTACGAATGTATATGACTTTTATCTGTATTTCAATTTGACCTTGTATTTTAATAATGCACATGATGTTTGTAATATTACTAAAATAAACCTACCCCCCTCCCGTTGTCACTAAAGAATAAAGAGTACGCTCTATATTTCCAATAAGTGGTGTCACAGTGACTTAATTTATTTTTATCATCACGTCCGATTCTTTTTAATACTCTTAATGTTCTGGTTTCCTTGTCATTTTATATTTTCTTTCCTACCTTCGTGGCCCTATTTTTTCACCTTTTCAAACCCCACCCGCGGTTTGTTTACGTTCTGGCCTTCAACGGTCAGCGTAGCGGTAACGTAATGTTATCTAAACGCACCTGTGGTTCGTTTGACCAGAGAAACATTCCTCTGGCCGCTTTAAGTCTTTGATCGCGTTGAACGAGGGAGACGGCTTCTGTGTAGAACCGGCTCGCTAACGGCAGTGGAACTTTTTACGGTGGGTAAACTAGTTTGATCTTCAATTCAGGAGAGATTTGTTGTGGCCCCTGATCATAATATTATGTCTATCTGGGGAATTTCTGGCGTCTGTTGTCTTTGATGTAGTCTCTAGAATAACCTTGTCTTACTCCTCATTACGCATTACGCCGATACATCTGTAGAATCAGGCTATACAGATGTCCCGGGTGCGTTGGTTGTAAGCTATAAATCTGGTTAGTCTTAATAGACTAACACACTCCTGAATATTTTCCTGGCCCGAGATGGACCATCATGAGATAAGGCAGACTTTAACACAGAACTAAATGTTAAGGTCTATCTCTAGTCATTTTTCGGGGTGAGTTGACATGTCTTATTAATATATGAATATTCATGTAAGCTTTTTATATATCTGATAGGAATGTGACTTACTTCATTTTTTGAGGATTTCTCCCGGTAAATTTAATTCAGTGATAATGTAGCGCTGTCTACGGCCTTAGTTAAGTGGTGCTTAAACTGTTACGGTTTATAATGGGAAATGATAAACTTACAATAACAGATACTAGGCGTAGAATCAGTTCATACAATGCTTACCATTGGGTTAAGAGTCAGCAAAATTAACTGTCATTTCTGCAAGATAAGGTCAGAGGTGTGGAACATTCACTTAACACTGAATTATAGGAGAAAGTCACTTATTCTTTTTTTTTTTTGATAGATATTTCTAGTGGCAAGGGAGAATCATTTTATGCTTACTTGTGTGGCTAGGCACCAGTCTATAACTTTCACAGAAAGCAGTCACCAGGCATAGATATAATTATATCTTATGATTCAGCCACAGCTGTATTATTACAGCAAGAACATTGCATTTTCTATGTACTCATTTTGTGGAATGTTAATATATTTCCCCAAGGGGACATATGATTTATTTGTGTAATGTCACATGCTGTAATCTGTTTATGTAATTCATTTAATGTTGTAAGATGAATAAGCATATTCATTCAACTGTAACTACAAGGTTAGGTTTCCTGTATGTTTAGTTGGAAGAAGAGGAGTAGATTGTTGCTGTCAGAATGATTACTGACAGGTACATGGGTGTACAAAATATATTAAGCCTATGCGGGCACATGCTATAATTGATAGAGTGGAAGGAGCGGAGCATAACTGTTATAAAACATTAGAGTGATTTTGTTGTTGCTTGATGTAAAGGGTGTTTTTTTTTTGGGTCTCAGTTTCAGGGATACCGAATTGCTCGAGTCAAGTCTCCAGTCAGGTGAAGAATGTCATATACTCTTCGTTCTAGAGAGATGCTGAATACAGCTAGCAATCACGAGTCGTCACCCCCCATTCCTGAACCTAAACCCTTTGTCAACGCCAAGTTAAGCTCACGCAGTGCAACGAGCCAACGCTAAATCTGAAATCATCTCAGGCAGTAGTAGTTCTCTACTCGCCTAATGGATTACCAGTCAGAGCATTGTGGCTTCCAGAATATCAAAACCGCCCAGCATGTCTATAGCAGAATCTGATATAACCCGCCTTTGTGTGCCTAAACGGGGCACTCAGCCAAACCACAGCCAAACCAGTAAACCGGATTTGATGCCAAGCAAGCAATAGCGCCGGATAAGAGCGCCTGGTTCTCTTCGTCCCCAAATAACTTCGTCTGGTGTAGTTCTAAGTTATGAAAACCTCGCACTTAGGAGCGGCCAGCAAGAGAAATAGACAGAGTTCCAGCCCCCTCGCGCAATTAGGGGTCACCAACTTTTAGCACCACCAAGGAAAGTTTTTTAGTTTTATTCCCTCACCTTGAAGGATCTACATGTAAGACACTTTTCTGGAGCTAGCACCTTTGGTCCCACGAAAGCGGACAGGCTGTCGCTCAGTTTGTTTATTTGGTCAGCAGAAGATAATGAGCGTCTTCCAACCCCCTCACGCAATTAGAGGTCACCAACGTTTAGCACCACCGAGGAAAGTTTGTAGGCTTATTCCCTCGCCTTGAAGAACCTACATGTAAGACACTTTTCTGGAGCTAGCACCTTTGGTCCCACGAAAGCGGACAGGCTGTCGCTCAGTTTGTTTATTTGGTCAGCAGAAGATAAATAGAGTCTTCCAGCCCCTCGCGCAATTAGAGGTCACAAATGATAGCACCAACAAGGAAAGTTTTGTAAGCTTATTCCCTCGCCTTGAAGGATCTACATGTAAGACACTTTTCTGGAACTATTACATTTGGTCCCACGAAAGCGGACGGAGTGACATTCAGTTTATTCATTTCTCTGTGTTCTACAGGTTTTATGATCGGTTGTGTGTGTGTGTGTGTGTGTTGTTGGTGTATTTGGCATATTTTGATTATTGATGATTATTGATGAGTTTTATGCCGTGTATGATGAGATGCATTATTTTCATGTTATTCTTCTTTAATAAAGTTTACACATTTATTAATGCGCTGTTCACGACCCTTCCATCCATAATTAACTTGTTTTAGCTCTTTACTATAATCTCTATGTTTGATAAGAGAAAAGAGTGAGAGCAGGAGGTGCTTAGACAGTAAAAGTGAGTTGAGGCTTGGAGAGAGAGATAAATCTTCTTCCAGGTTGTCTCAAGTCCATCTCCTATTTACACCTTTCTGTGTGTGTAATCTATAACTCTGTCAGTCCACTATCCCTTGTCAATTTCACTACTATTGTCCAACTCGACAAATACTCTACACTTTACTCAACCACGACATTAATGGTGGCTCGTCCGGGATTCTTGAACCCATCTAGTACGACATAAATGGGTCGCTCTCCGGGACGTTGAGCTACATCTGCAGCAATCGCAACAGATGAGGTCGCAGTCTGGTATGAATCTCTCACAAGATTCTATCTTGATTCTTAGAGTTTAGTGTTCTGCAGGTTATAGGAATTGCTATCCCCTAGACATATCGAACTATTTCTTTTGGAGGAAGTCTGAACAGCACTTTTCTCCACAGCAATCATAAATATTAAGTTACATTTATTGTTCATGCTACACATGAGACAGCTGGTAAAGGTTGCTGGTATCGCTGCTGAGTTTTTTGAGTTGGTAAATCTGACGACTATTGTTGTAAAAAGTCAGAAATTTTTTTTTAGGGTTAAATTTTTTTCAGGAGTACAGTAGCTCTTTAACCTGAGATAAGAAGCTACAGATAGTCAGTTACTAGCTTGCATCTGTATAAAGGGAGGGTGTTCATTCGGATGATAGTAACCAATCCTCTCAATAGCTAAGTACTGACAGAAGTTGGATAAGATTTTGGGTTATGATTATAGGATGTTCCAATGACATGTAACGGACGTCTATGGAAAAGATAAATTACTGTCATTTTAGTCCGTGTTCCTCAAACTTTAAAAGGGGGGGGGGCACATGTCACAATGACTATTAATTTATTTTTATTATCACGTCCGATTCTTTTTAATACTCTTAATGTTCTGGTTTCCTTGTCATTTTATTTTTTTTCCTACCTTCGTGGCCTTTTTTTTCACCATTTCAAACCCCACCTGCGGTTTGTTTACGTTCTGGCCTTCGACGGTCAGCGTAGCGGTAACGTAATGTTATCTAAACGCACCTGTGGTTCGTTTGACCAGAGAAACATTCCTCTGGCCGCTTTAAGTATTTGATCGCGTTGAACGAGCGAGACGGCTTCTGTGTAGAACCGGCTCGCTAACGGCAGTGGAACTTTTTACGGTCGGTAAACTAGTTTGATCTTCAATTCAGGAGAGATTTGTTTTGTCCCCTGATCATAATATTATGTCTATCTGGGGAATTTCTGGCGTCTGTTGTCTTTGATGTAGTCTCTAGAATAACCTTGTCTTACTCCTCATTACGCATTACGCCGATACATCTGTAGAATCAGGCTATGCAGGTGTCCCGGGTGCGTTTGTTGTAAGCTATAAATCTGGTTAGTCTTAATAGACTAACACACTCGTGAATATTTTCCTGGTCCGAGATGGACCATCATGAGATAAGGCAGACTTTAACACAGAACTAAATGTTAAGGTCTATCTCTAGTCATTTTTCGGGGTGAGTTGACATGTCTTATTAATATATGAATATCATGTAAGCTTTTTATATATCTGATAGGAATGTGACTTACTTCATTTTTTGAGAATTTCTCCCGGTAAATTTAATTCAGTGATAATGTAGCGCTGTCTACGGCCTTAGTTAAGTGGTGCTTAAACTGTTACGGTTTATAATGGGAAATGATAAACTTACAATAACAGATACTAGGCGTAGAATCAGTTCATACAATGCTTACCATTGGGTTAAGAGTCAGCAAAATTAACTGTCATTTCTGCAAGATAAGGTCAGAGGTGTGGATCATTCACTTAACACTGAATTATAGGAGAAACTCACTTATTCTTTTTTTTTTGGATAGATATTTCTAGTGGCAAAGGATAATCATTTTATGCTTACTTGTGTGGCTAGGCACTAGTCTATAACTTTCACAGAAAGCAGTCACCAGGCATAGATATAATTATATCTTATGATTCAGCCACAGCTGTATTATTATAGCAAGAACATTGCATTTTCTATGTACTCATTTTGTGGAATGTTAATATATTTCCCCAAGGGGACATATGATTTATTTGTGTAATGTCACATGCTGTAATCTGTTTATGTAATTCATTTAATGTTGTAAGATGAATAAGCATATTCATTCAACTGTAACTACAAGGTTAGGTTTCCTGTATGTTTAGTTGGAAGAAGAGGAGTAGATTGTTGCTGTCAGAACGATTACTGACAGGTACATGGGTGTACAAAATATATTAAGCCTATGCGGGCACATGCTATAATTGATAGAGTGGAAGGAGCGGAGCATAACTGGTTATAAAACATTAGAGTGATTTTGTTGTTGCTTGATGTAAAGGGTGTTTTTTTTTTTGGGTCTCAGTTTCAGGGATACCGAATTGCTAGAGTCAAGTCTCCAGTCAGGTGAAGAATGTCATATACTCTTCGTTCTAGAGGGATGCTGAATACAGCTAGCAATCACGAGTCGTCACCCCCCATTCCTGAACCTAAACCCTTTGTCAACGCCAAGTTAAGCTCACGCAGTGCAACGAGCCAACGCTAAATCTGAAATCATCTCAGGCAGTAGTAGTTCTCTACTCGCCTATTGGATTACCAGTCAGAGCATTGTGGCTTCCAGAATATCAAAACCGCCCAGCATGTTGTCGTAGATTTCCGATAGGAGAATTAAGACTAGGTTTGGTCCCTTCTGAATAGGTTTGAATAGGTGATAGACTCAGTGAGAGTTAGTGAAAGGTAATAGAATTTCCACACACGTGAGATGATAGATTTGATATAGTGGCTGTCTCTGAAAGCGAAAAGAATTCTTCTCTCTCTCACCTATCTTCTACAACAGTTGTTACAGCGTCAGACAGACTACACCAATATACATATTACGTATATTTCTATCACTCACAGGCACGCACATACACGTGACGACAGGTAAACACACAGACGTGGGAAAACTATAACAATGATATATATATTCTAGAACGAGCTGACCAAACACGATTGTTTAGTTCAAGAGCGATTTTAATATCAGGACAAAATCGGCTCACAACATCAAAGAAAGTACATCAAGGAAAATACATATACACATAGTCAAAAAAAAAAAATCAAGGAAATGTTGCAAGGATGATAGCCCCGTTATAGTGTTAACTCTAGGTTTAGCCCGGCCCCGTTAAGAGAACAGATGATGGCGCCAGAGTCACAGATACATAGGGTTTGAGTCTAAGAGTTTATCTTTGTTTTATCTCGTAATTATATGCACAGAGTTTGAAAAAAAAAATCTGATTTAACCTAAGACAAAAACACAAGAACTCTAGCCTTAGCAACAAATTATGCAGATTGAAAAAAACAAATAGGACAGCAACAGGGTGTCAAAGATATAATAGTGAAAAATATCACTCAAACCAGCGTACACTCATTCATTCCGCCATGGCTTCTCACACTAGTACTCACGACTTTGCTTGCTGCCTCTTGGAACACATTGATTTTAGATTTTCACACAGACTCAAAAAATGCAGTCTACTGCCAAGAAGTCCCCAGTTCCAAAAGACCTGTTTAACTTGGAGTCTCCGGGAACGACTACTTGGGTATGCAAATTTGTTCAAATGTCTGATTAAGTCACCTAACAATTATTCCAGGCGCGGGAGTTAACAGAGCACAGTGTCAATAGCGTAGGTTTCTAAAAAAAATGATGAATGTCAGGTCGGTGCCTTCCCTCAGTATAGGATTCACTTTAGTCACACCACAGATTTGTCCACAAGATATAATCTAGTCGGGAAATGATTGTTAATATTCACGCCGCCAGGCAGCAAATTATATAGAGTTTCTAGAAGAAATTAAGTGCTGGCTCCAAGGTCCAGTATTTATCATTACAGTCTTTGAAAACCCGTTATAGGGATATTAGTATTTCTGTCTAACTTGCACCGTCAGATCAGTGTTACTTGAGAAAACCCACGTGGTTCAAAATAAGGACTGTCTATTTCTTCACAAGTATGGAAACTACTACTAGGTGCTGGTAAAGTTAGGGTCACCCCAAAACTTTCACTGTGTGGAGGAAAAATAACACATATAATATAATACACAGAATCTGAACTGGTTAAAACTTACATTTAAACTTGCAAGCAGAGAGCTTTGCTTATCATTTAAACTTCCCGTGACGTAAGTTATATTTAAAAATCAGCACTCCTCATAAATTAGGAACACGTGCGTATCCCGTCATCATTCATGAGGCTGGATTCTAGAGTTTATACGTTAGTTTAGAAAAATACACTCGACTAAGTATTTGCAGTTAAATTAAATTTATAAATAGCTACAATTGCCGTTATAAGCTAGAAATTTTAATTAGTCTGCTTTCCACTGAATGCTTCCCTAGAAAATATAATAGCCTACCACTTTATTTCTCTTCTGCGCTAAAGAAATTAGATTAAAATGAATTTAGCGATTTAACACTTTAACACTCACAAAATCTATATATCTATCATATTAATTACCTCAACCACAGAATTACAGGTAGTCGCACAACTTAAGAATAAAAATGCTGAAAATATTTCTGGAAGTCTAGAAGTTCGACAAATTGCCGAAACAAACTGAGATCTTCGCTAACAGCTATTCTGTTTTTCGAGCGACCTATCTACTGTGGAGTCTATGAGCGAGAATGAAATTAAAGTTTCAAACTTGGCCAATATCTTAAAATCAGACAAAGGGCCGAAACTTATTTCGCCAAGCGAAATTATCTCCCCTACTCCCAACATTCACGTCCGCTTAACGCGTGTCGTAACTGTCACCTACTGACCACGATGTACGCGTGTCAGTTTCAAATCCCAGACAGCCTGACTCCATTGCCCAAGTGAGCGCCGTGTCAGTTTGGGATTTTCCAGCCAAATGTCTGGATACTGCCCGGTGCAGATGTAAAGTATCACACCTCACCGGGACTAATGCCGAGAAGAAGCTCGCGCGCTCGGTGAGAATGTAGACGATTTGCTACGTCCTGTGTTCAGCGAACCGACTTATCACGCCTTATGACGCCCTGCAGCCCTGACATCTACGTAATATCGTCCTAGCGCGATTCTCAGTTTAAGAGAAAGGAAAAAGGTAAAGTTTGCGAATTATATGAGAATAATATTCGCAAAACGAATGGATGAAAA
Source organism: Oreohelix idahoensis (assembly GCA_024509875.1). NCBI lineage: Eukaryota > Metazoa > Mollusca > Gastropoda > Stylommatophora > Oreohelicidae > Oreohelix > Oreohelix idahoensis. The sequence goes on along the minus strand of JAMPIV010019972.1, from coordinate 184 downwards.
ATACACAGGAAAAAAAATACAGAGATATTAAAAGAGAGAGTTTATGTGAAAGAATAGGAAGAAGATGTAGGAAATTAAATGAATATAAAACCTACGTGACAGAGCCTCCCCCCTTTAAGATATGGAAGCACTCCATGTCTACGTTATGGAGTTTAATTTCCTATAACCGTAGCTTCGGGTGTCT